>DWQW01005820.1:0-17203 GCA_018249695.1 Heliconius erato demophoon
AAAAATAGACCAAAAACATCGAAACCGTTTCAGTCATTCGACCTGTCGCGTCAACAGCTGCGACCAACACTTCTATCGCTATAAATGTCAAAGCAAGCAAAAAAAATGAGTGACTCTATAATTGTATTATATAACTTTTTTATTGCACTTTTGTTTTTTTTTTCAGCTTCACGCTATATCCCACACACAGCAGGGTAGGCAAAGGGAACCTAGTGTAAGACACTCCGTTCCCCACTTTCTGCCGAATTCTGGAGGCATTGCGTGTTAAGTGGCAGAACTCAACGCCGCGCTTTGCCTCGATACCAGAGCGAAGAAATGAAAATATAAATTTAAGTAAATATTTCATCTCCTCGAGTGGGGATCGAACCCACAACCAGTCGGTTTTACAGTGACACTTTGTGCCGCTGCGCCACGACTGGCCTCACTTTTGTTTTACCTTTAGTTTTTTTATTATATTATTTCTATAAGAGTCTTACTTTGAGAAAAAATATAGAGATATTTACGGAATTGTCGTTTTTTATATGTTATTATTTAATATTTCTTCTGATATGTTATGATTTATGGAATATCAATTCTTTGTTTATATGACAAAATCATTAAGAATGGACTTGATTTAAATCTAACCACATTTTTACGGGTGCAAATTATGTGGCACTCAGCCCTGCACATCTGTTACTAATGCAAGGAGGAAGGGAATATGACAATAAAAAAAACTTTTTAAACAGTTGTTATTGTCGGTATATCAAAGAAAATATAAAAATATACTGTATAATATATTATTTCAATTAATATTGTTGTACAAAAAGTTACTGCGATAAATCGTGCAAAGGACACCATCGCGGAGCACTTCCACTGCTAGAATACGCTCTGCTTTCGTGAGCTCAAATTCTATTCTGGGAAACGTATATAAGTATTTATATTTTACTTCTGTTATGTATTTTAAAATCAACACTCAATTAAAAGGATGGTACGGTGTATACTAAGATTGTTACTGCCTTCACCGTATATTATGAAAAATATTCAATAAAATAATAAGTTAATCCAAACACTCCAACAAAACGACAAACATCGAACAAAAACGAAACAACAAAAAAACAACAATATCTATGGACTCTGGAGTTCATAACAAAAAAATATTTACTGCTTAATATTATTTTCTTTTTGTTATTTATGACGTTCACTGTAATATCATTATTAATGTCACATTAAAGGCAAAAAAAATGTGAGGAATCAAAGTATATCTAATGCTGTGATTGATTCAATTATATACACCAGGGAATTGCCATTTAATTTCGATAGCTTAATATGGACATAGCAAGAATGATAATTATATTATAAATTTTATTTTGATTTTTCATATTATAAAAATTTTACTTATATAAATATTTTCACTTGTAAGAAATTCTGTATAAATAAATAAACCCGATTTAATCATACACCTAGCTAGCTAGCTAGCTCTACATATAATATAATAAGTATTATTATTTGTTATAAGCAAAAACAAAAAGATATATTTTGAGGCCAATCGTGGCACATAATGTGACTGTAAAACCGACTGGTTGTGGGTTCGATCCCCACTCGAAGAGATGAAATACTTATTTAAATTTAAATTTCCATTTCTTCGCTCTGGTGTCGAGGCAAAGCGCGGCGTTGAGTTCTGCCACTCAACAAGCAATGTTTCCAGAATTCAGCAGAAAGTGGGAAACGGAGTGTTTTAACACAAGGTTTCCTCTGCCTACCCTGCTGTGTGCGGGATACAGCGTGAAGCTGATTATTTATTTACTTATTTCTTTATATTTTTCAAAACATACAAAGTGGATAATTCCACTACATTCTATCAAATGACAACAGCATTTGAATGACACATAAAATAAAAGCGTTAATGTGACAAGATCAACGCAAAATTATACCACCGCGTCCCCTTTTTCCACTCTATCGGTTAATACACGAAAATGCCTTTATTGAAACATAAATATAAATTTCAATAACAACCAATGTCTGTTATTGGTTCGTGGTTTCTTTATAAGTAACATAAAAGCATGAAATACCATTGAGAATACAACAGATAAGTGATAAAATTGTAATTTGGACAAAATGTATTGGTAAATATTATATATATGCACATATATAATGCTTATTACCATTATATATGCACGTGAACGGAGAGGGAAGTAACTTTTGTCTTTACAATTTGTAAATTTCGTTGTCCTTGTCTTTATTTTTTTTTTTGACGGATAAAAATATTTTTACGGGATAACTGCCAAAGTGCTCCTCTTTGACCGTCACTAGCCTGGGTTTCAAGAGATTTTTTTCGCCAAGAGATTTTTCTTTGGATCTTTTTTGTGCGGATCCATTTTAAAGCGTGAAGCTGTATATAATGTAAATGTATAAGTACTTACGTGTTAAAAAAGATTCATATCATTACCCATCTTAAAATATAAAAACGTAAATTAAAAGATAAAATATTCTACAAACGTGTTCTTATTAAAATAGATGCAAAATACAGCACGGAGCGAACCTAGTGTTAAGACACGCCGTCCCCCACTTTCAGCCAAATTCTGGAGACATTGAGTGTTGAGTGGCGGACTCAACTCCACGCTTTGCCTCGACGTCACAGCGAAGAAATGAAGATATATATTTAAATACATATTTCATTTCCTCGAGTGGCGATCGAACACACAACCAGTCACACTTTCTGCGCCACGACTGGCCTCAGGGCTATATTGATCTAAAAGTAACCAATAATATTAGATCACAACCCATATTACACTTCAGCAAATAAAAAATACACGAAGTAAATACTTATCACATATTAGCTGACTAACAAAATAAGATTACTAACTCGGATAATACAAATCTATTTGTTTAACAAGGATATATGAAACAATATTTGCTCCAAAAAAATAAATAATTGAATTATTACTAGGGAACTCTTATTCGTGAGTAAATAAGGATTGGAATCAAGCAGTGTATTTTATTGTTATTAAGATGATTTTAAATAAGGTACCCGGTACCTACAGAGTACAGGTTTCTATTACACTAACGTTTAATATTGTTTTGTTTTGATGTTATAATTTAGACTTTAAATTAAAATTTGAAGTAGAGAAAATGTTAAAATTAATTCGGAGTCATAATTAAATAAATGCCACAGCCATAGAGGCTCAGTCAATTAAAGATAGAGGGTTCCATTTCCACCAGGGGGAAAATATATATATATCTTTATAGTTCCCATTGAGTATTAAAAGTTATGTTTGCCTAGCCTGTAGAAAATGGAATAAGTTTAAAAAATATTTGCTTGATTTCTTCATTATAATTATAATTTTTTTATTTAATTATGATTATAAATTATTAATTGTTACTAATGTATTTAATCAGCTTCACGCTGTATCCCGCACACAGCAGGGTAGGCAGAGGGAACCTAGAGTTAAGACACTTCGTTCCCCACTTATGCCCGTATACATATTAAAATATATTAACAAGATATTATTTTAAAATAACTTGCTTCTCAAATTTCTGTAAGCCAGTGCAATAGGTACCTAAGCCTAAGCCGGTTACGTCCCTCCTTATTTTCTGATGGAGATTTATGTCAGGGGATCAAAAAGTTTGCAACCCCGCACTGTACATCAACATTTGTTTGTAATATAGATAGTTACTCTTGGTGAACTTATTCGAATTGATATTGATGATGTTGCTATGCTAAATGTTTAAAAGAATATCATTACATTGCATTGTAGAGTAAAATTTAATTTATTTTTTTATACAAATTAGTTATTTGTCTTATATTATATATTTTTTTTTACTTTACTGTATTCCGCATACAGCAGAGTGGGCTGAGGGAGTCTGTCTTTATTATTATGTGATATGAGCCCACCTTTTGTAAAATTTTCAAAACATTGCGTCTTCGGTTCCGAAAGTCAACGTTGCGCTTTATTGTATTATGACAGTAAGGAAATTAAAATATTAAACAACTCATACCCGCGTCATGGCCGCCTCATCTTAGAGCTTAACAGATTTCATTGAAAAGTGTAAAACTCGACACATTATTTGAAGGTTTAATAAATCAGAAAAATATTCATATTTATAGTAGGATTAATTCAGTTGTATGTTTAAAATAAAAAGTACTATTAAATGAAGGAAGTTTATATCTATATTATTTTACTTTACAACACTTATGTTATTACATTTGTTATGGTGATGTGTATATCATATGACGAATTTAGTTATTTTGTGTAAAAGCTGAAAACTGATTTAATACAGAAAATATATATTTTTTATACAGAAAAACAATAGAACATGTATTCTTTATGTTAGATATATGTAAATATATTTTAGCTTATAATATAACTTTATAGTATATTCAAATTAGAGGGTATTAGAGTTCAAATTGTTTATACGATAGAAGTATTTTTTATTGAATTTTTTTATACTAAAATATATTCAGTAAACTGGTATAAATGTAGAGAATATATTAATCCTATTTTACAACCCCTATTTAGCATATAATTTTAAAAAAAGGTCTAGACTTTTTATGTGACTCGAAGCATAAAAATAGTAAAATCGTGTGTCCTACATGCCTTCTCTTGCATAAATAACACAATAAAACCCTAGTTTTTGCCATCAAAAGCGAACTAACCCCGTATTTACTCTACGCTTGTACTATTTATTTATGGTACTGCTGTTTAATGATTACCCTTGCTTTGATATTGAATCTAAATATGCCTTTCTGTTTTAGGTAAGCTTATTATTTGAATATTATTTTGCTATACCTGAATTTGTTTTTGAATTTTTAATATTGTGTTCTCACGAATAAATATTAAAGTGAATGAATTTCACGTTATCAAATCAGCTTCATGCTGTATCCCGCACATAGCAGGGTAGGCAGAGGAAACTTAGTGTATTGCGTGTTAATTGGCAGAACTCAACGCCGCGCTCAAATGGAAATATAAATTTAAGTAAATATTTCATCTCTTCGAGTGGGGATCGAACCAACAACCAGTCGATTTTACAGTCACTCTTTGTGACTGGCCTCAATATTATATATTATATATTTTATCAACTATAAATAAATTAGTACAAATCTTGCTTCTGATTAGATATAGTATAAGTATAAAAGTGACGAATCAAGTGAAGTTTGTATCAAAATTATAGACCTATATATATATAACCCTTAATAACGAAACATAAACATAGAATTGGTTCAACATAATGAGCTTTTGAAACTGTAACCGCGACTCCATGTATTTTTGCTAAATTAGTCTTCGATGGACAGAAACGTTCTTTCAGCTCAGTGATAATCCCAAAATAGCGCTGTCAACAGTTGGAAGAAACTCAACACCGAAATGTTACGTAGTCGACGTTTGAACTATATATTACAGTGAAATAAAATTAATGCTAACCAAAGCTTTTAAATTATGGTTTATGTGTAATTTAACTCGTTTTCATATATATTTATATAAATAATTTTTGTCTTATTAATTTGTACTTATTTTTCGTAAAAAGTTTTTATTACTAGGCAAGTATCTATACCTTATAAATAGGATAACAATGCTAATTTAACAAATTATTTCAATGTGAGATAATTTGTTAAATTACCTTCGTCCCATAAACCAACCAAACCACTCCCATAAACCAAGACATCCTTTGTAGAGTGGCAGAACCCAAAAACCCAAACCCATAACCACAGCGTAGAACCAAGTACTATTTCACTATCGCTTCTATATATTTAATTCTTGATCAATGAACACACACGACAAAAAGACAAATTTATATATAAAAATGCCATAAAATTCAAAGAAACTTAACTCAATATAAAACCTACAAAAGAAAACATAAGTCACCGATGGAACCAGTTATGGCACAATAAATTTATTAGGTCAGTTAACTCGAATTTGTGGTATTACGTGCAGTATGACGTAATTGTCCAAGTTTGTACTGCAGATGAGAATGGACTGCTTCGCTAAATTAATACGAATGGTGCTTCGAGATGCGCTCTCCATATAAGTTATTAAGTTGTAGTTTATTTAGTGCTTTGCTTCTGGTGTCTTTTATATTATTTATAACTGATTGTTGTGTCAGTGTTGTGTGAACTTTTTATAGGTTTTTTGTCGATTTTTGTTGAGTTTTCTTTTTATTATAGTTTTATCTTTATTTTATTTTTTCATTATTATCGCATATTCTATCATTTATGAAGAAGATAAATACTAGTCTGAAAATATTTGAATCTAGATACATTAAATCACAGGGGCACAAAGTGTGACTGGTTGTGGGTTCGATCTCCACTCGAGGAAATGAAATATTTATTTACATTAATATTTTCATGTCTTCGCTCTAGTGTCGAGGCAAAAGGTGACGTTGAGTTCCGCCACTCAACACGCAATGCCTTCGGACTTGGCGGAAAGTGAGGAACGGAGTGTCTTAACACTAGGTTCGCTCTACCTACCCTGCTGAGTGCGAGATACGGCGTGAAGCTGATTTAATTTAATTTAATTTTTAGATACATTGAAAATTTAAATATGAAATAAATAAACTAAGACAAATAATTTCAAAGTAATTTTTAAATAAACAAATATAAAGAGAAGAGCGAGAGAATAGTTGAACAAGTGTATAGTGGCCGATTTTTCCCTCATTCATTATTTTCACAATACATAACCAAATCCCGAATTGAATTTTAACCTATTCAATATTAATTTTCTGGTAACTTTATATAACCACAAAATATATAATATATTATATATAACATATTATATATTATATATAATATATTATATATTTTGAGGTTATATAAAGTAGCCTATTTCAATAGTCTATACCGCATAAATGATCCATATATAGTCGGCTTCTGTGTAATCCTAACTCGGATTACGGATCACATTAATACGATAATTGTGTAGCAATTACTATGGTTTACAGTTAATAATGTCACTATAGGTAATGACTATTCAATGAATAAATATAAATTTGTGTTTAATATTTTTTATTTAACATAACATATATTATTTTTATATGCTAATATATTTATTTAAATTCGATACCTAGTCAGGGGATATTTTCATTCTTATTTTTAACATTTTAAAAATGTTATTTCACACTTAGGAAAGAAAAATACTTATTTAGAAAAGGTTAGAAAAATTTGAACATACCATTCGTCCAGTTCAGCCTGGTCGGTTTCCAGAATGCACGGGTTCGAGTCTCGCTTTGTTCAATTTTTTATACGTTTTCTAAATAAGTAATTTTCATTCTTCATTTCCATTTCCTTGCTCTGGAAATGCGTCATAGCGCGGCGTTATTGAGGACGCGCGGTAAAACTGAAAAAAAAATTGTAAAAGTATTAAACGTTTTATATAATTTTTTAATCTATTTTAATCCTTAAATTGGACAAATTTGCAAGAGATGATTACGTAGAGTATGAATGTATTATAATAGAATTGCAATTAATTTAAGTTCCGCACACAGCAGAGTAGGCAGAGGAAGCCTAGTGTTATGACACTCCGTTCCCCATTTTCCGCTGAATTTTTCGAAGCATTGCATGTTGAGTGGCGGAACTCAACGCCGGGTGTTTGAAATGTAAATATGAAGAAATAATAATTTACTATGACTTGAGGCCAGTCGTGGCGCAGGGGCACAAAGTGTGCCTGTAAATCGACTGGTTGTGGGTTCGATCCGCACTCGAGGAGATGTAATATTTATTTACATTTATATTTTCATTTCTTCGCTCTGGTGTCGAGAGGAAAGCGCGGCATTGAGTTCCGCCACTCAATACGCAATGCCTCCAGAAATTGGCGGATAGTGGGGAACGGAGTGTCTTAACACTAGGTTCCCTCTGCCTCCCCTGCTGTGTGCAAGATACAGCGTGAAGCTGATAATAATTTATTCCCTCGAGCGGGAATCGAAAACCTACAACCGTTGCGTTACAGTCACACCCTCGTGCCTCTGCGCTACGACGGCCTCATGATGTTAATGCATTATTATAATAAACATAATCTAATTTCACAAGAAGTTATTCGGTTGTTATTCGTATTAAGATTATGTCTCCCTACAATAATAAGGCTAATTTGTAGTAGTAATATATTGCTATTAGATGAGATCTGATCTAAGAGCAATATATTAGTATTACCGCTGAACAACAACGAGCGGAACTGACTGCTTAACGTCCTAGCTCAGCGAATGAAGGAGTTACTTTAACTTTTTTTATAGGTGTGAACGAATATTTTACAATTTTTAACAGCTTACAGTGTTAAGTTATATATTTTTTTATTTAGAAACAATACTGATAAATAATATTTTTTGCTATAGTCATATTTGTATCCACTACTGCCTGCAAACATTTTGGACATTTATGGTACGCCACTATATGTAATAATGTCTAAATAAAATATGTTTACAGAAACAAAATAAAAATACAACATTGTTTCATAATGCATGCATACCTTACAAGTGCTTAGAGAATATTTTTTTTTATTTCAGCTTCACGCTGTATTCCGTATGTAGCAGGGTAGGTAGAAGCAACTTAGTTTCAGGATACTTCCTACCCCTCTTTTCGCCAAATTCTGAAGGCATTATGTCTTGATGCCTCTTTGCCACGACACCAGAGTGAAGAAATAAAAATATTAGTATTCCTCGAGTGGAAATCGAACCCACAACCTATCGCGTTTATAGTCACACGCTTGCCTTTGCACCATGACAGGTTTCGTTACGAATATATAGAACACATTCACTAAACTAAAGACAATATCTCCTTAATAGTCGAACACACCTTACATACATACCTACCTACAGTAAGTAAATATTATTATATTGTGTTAAGCAATAATAGGTTAGTTTGTCGCTTTACATCAAAATGACAGGTTCGCCCCGATGAACCGGAATTAAGCTGGTTCACAAAGCTTTGAATATTGTCAATATTGTCTTTGTAAGCGAACTCAATATCCGTGACGTGACGCATAGCACGCAGCGTGTCCAAAAATTTGTTAATATATAGGCGTTTTCGTATATTTCATCATATTTTAATAACCTATGTTGAATTTTAGATAGCAGGAATGTATGGAAAACAAAAATCGGCGTATAGAATTTTTAATAAACGCACTAGCTTAATTGAAAATCGTTTTCAAAATGCTTCAGTTTACAAACACACTGGTACATACTAGTTGAAATGAAAGGAGTTGTTTAGTATACTAGTAGATTGATAGATTTTTCCTACTAATCTTCTGCATTTTTCGAGACGAGCAGAGAAATTAGAAATACATTTTAAAAATTATTTCATTTATTAAGGTATTATTATAAAAATTCTAATAAACATATTTTAATGTGATTTTTATTTTTTTCCTATTTACAGTAATAATTTAGATAAAAACAAAACTACTACTTAACTGCCCCTAATAAACTTCTTTAATTTTAATTATCGTAGCTAAATAATGGTACAAAAATATGCTCTAATATGCTAATCCTTGAAATTATCAATTTATAATTGAATGTATAATTAACATTATCATTGTGGGTCCGATTCCCAGTCGAAGAATTGAAATATTTAGTATGTTTATTTGTTTTCTCTGACAAGCAATCAGACAAGCATGGCGTTAAGTTCCGTCACGCAATGCATCCAGAATTCGACAGAAAGTGGGAAACCGAAATATTTTATTAAACAGAGTGTTTTAACAGTAGGTTCCCAGGATGTCTCTGCCTATTCTGTGTAGTTGAAAAATATACAGGATGGAAACGTCTGCGCTCCTTTTACGAGAGAGCATATAGGCTAAATATTTCAAATACCTTACCATACCTTACCGATCTGCTACTAAGACCATAGTTTCCTTTAAAATGGTGATGACAAAAACACTCTGTATAATTCAATATTATCGTAATTATTTACTAGAAAAACATACTTACCCAGCGTGCACTTAACAAAGCTAGTTTCAATAATAAGCTAAAACTAGTCACGTAGCAGATTAAATCAAAACAGTAGTTACTGTAGGTCGTTTGCATGAAATAATGCTTAATTTCAATTCTGTGTAAATATGTAAAGTTGTGTGGAGCGATGCCAATAAACTTTAATATACTATTATAGTTTAACAGAAGGGTGCATTGGTGACTTGAAAATTGATTATGCAAATTTTTATATCGAATTTTCATTCGTCACGCTATACAGCGTTTTTTGTTGCAATTTACGTATAAATAAGTTTATTAACATACTGTATAGTAATAAAATTATTAGATTGATTTTGCTTACCCCATTTATTATAGAATTGATAGTTGTAGCGCAATGGTGTACTGTTTGGCTATACAAAACGATGGTTATCGATTCGATCCTCACTCAGAGGAGTGTTTATGTTGAAAGTACTACATTTGGTTAGGCCATTTAACACATAACGAAAATAGGTAACGGAATGTCTTAATATCAAATTTAATTGACCTTTGCTGTATTAGAAAGTTTTACGGGAAAAAAGAACATTTTTTTATTTATGACGCTGTGACATTGTGTATCTTTGTTTAATTTACCATACAAATTTCAGTATTAACTTACTCATACCACACACTAATAAAATTCGTTCGATTGATTTCGTCCGACTCATTTATTGTGGATTCATAACATTACAATGACAATGTTCACAATTTAAAATGAGCTCGTTTTTAATACCATTAAGACTGTTCGTTGTTCATAGTTTGCGTTCATTTTTCACAATTTTACTTTCACGGTACGTAACTGTTATTGTTATAGTAAAAATTGAATATGGTAATTTGTGTTGTTTACTTAGCTTACTGTAGTTACGTTAATAGTAAAGTAAGAAATGTTTTAAATTAAGTGCAAGTTTATGCATATAATTGAGTTAAAATACTATGTTCTGCATTTTCCGATCGATTTGAAGCATTATGTATTGAGTTGTGACCTAGCTTTCCTGCTACGACTACTACTAGCTTCACGCTTTATCCCTAGCGGGGTAGTCAGAGAGAACGGAGCGCCAAACGCTACGGTCACTATTTACCTCTTTCGCCTCGTCCACTGTCATCAACCTCTTCATACATGCCCTGCCCATGGGGGGCCCTCATGCTTTTTACGTGACCTTTCTCCAGTATCTTTGATACTGTGTTTTCAAAGGTCAACCGAGGACTCCCTCATACCTGTCTTACCACATACTTTTCCATCATAAATCTTTTGTGCCATTCTTTTGACGTGCTCAATACAGCTGTGCACGTTCTTTTTTATTCTCTCCGTGACATCTTGGCTAGTACCTCACATTCTGTGAACCTCTTCATTGCGGATTCGATTAGCTAAGCTGACTCCGCATTCATTCTTCGTTTCGCTGCAATACGCCTTTCCACATCCATCTCGTATCTTCTATCTCTACAATACTTCCTAAGTATATCACTTCATTCACTTGTTCTAATATCTTACCATTTACACTGATCTCGCATTCCGTCCTTTCTTCATATCGTTTAAAAACCAGAACCATTGTCTTATTCATATTCAGGCTTACATCATTATTTTCACACCCTTCTTTCACAGTGGTGACCAATGCCTGTAACTCGCATTGTGATGATGCAATGAGCACTGCATCATCTGCGTACAGCAGGCAATTCACATTCGAGCCTACTTTTACTCCCATATCATTTTGTTTCACTCCTAGACAGCTATTCAAATACAAATTGAACAACCAAGCTGACATGACACAATCTTGTTTAACACCCGATTGGATGTCAAACCAGGGCGACATGCCAGCTCCTTCTCGCACACAGGCTAAGTGATCTCTGTAAAAAGACTTTACAGCCTGCAGCAAGGGTCCGCTCACACTGTACCGGGGTAGTATATCCTATAATTTTGCTCTTACAATTCTGTCAAACGCCTTTTCCAAATCCACAAAAGCACAAGTCCACAAAAACACAGAAAACTTTTTGGTTAACTGCCAAAAAAATTTCCGTAATCATGCGGAGGGAAAAGATCTGATCCATACACCCTCTTCCTTGTCCAAAGCCTCTTAGCGCCTCCCGCAACAGCCTTTCAAATCCCTCTGCAGACGGAGCTACAAACAGCTACCTAGCTCTCCAGAGCAAAGAAATCAAAATAATTTAAATACATACATATCAACCTTAATAGAGATGGAGACTGTAATCATCAAGTAAATAGTAAAATGATACTGCCCCACATTGACATTATGTTGTCATATATTTAGTTTACTATTCTAATAGATTCAAATATGCATAAATTATGTACGTATTAAAATATTATATATACAGTTGATCAAAACATTAATAGCAATCCTACCGTGTATAGGTAATAATAATATTTGTAATTAATTGTAATACATTCTAGGCGTTAATGATACATGACATAAGTCACATTTTATTAATAATTAAATAAAACTATGAATAGCAATATTAAGTATATTGTCATTACTTCGCTCTGGTGTCGAGAAAAAGCGCGGCGTTAAGTTCAGCCACTCAATACGCAACACAACTACTAACTTGCACTAGCCTTACTCTTATCTACCCTGCTGAGATACAACATAAAGGTATACAAAGAAATCGTTTAGTAAAGTTTATTTAGAGCAAACGTTTCAACTGGTACAAGAAACGGAAATATTAGGTCATTAAGCAATACTGTGATGACATAATTACTATGAACTCTGTAGGTACAATTCCTATTTGGTAGAGTATAATTTTTTTTCTGATAATTATTTAATCATTTTTTTATTAACAAAACGTATGTATGTATATTTATAATAACTTTTATAGTAATGGAAATTTATAAAAGCCTATGGCTATATGACTAATCTACTTTAACCCAATCTTATGATTATAGATTTGCTAATTTGCTATGAAAATATCCACATTATCTCTGTGAAATGGTAGAGTTTGCTTAAACTATATATAATATCATCTTTTTTACGTTTTATAATTTGGATCGCGCTTATTGAAATCATTTTGTCCCTTTTAATATGACTTATAATTATGTAAATATATATTTTTTAAACACAATTTATCATGTTTCTTTACCGGTCTACTATCTCATATAAAAATATGCTTAACTTTGTATTTATATTAACAGTCGTATAATACAAACGTCTCCGCTACCAACACAGCCAATTACATTTTTGTAGGACCGGAATTCCTCAATTTAACACACCGGTTTAGGAGCTATAAGTAACCCAGTTATGCTCTTATAATCGAAGTTAACGCTGTGATGATGATGATAAATTTGAACTCAATGTCACGGCACTATACATTTAAAACGTTGCGTGCTCAACCGACGGTCATTATAGGTCTCCATTAATCATATTTTTAATAACAATTTAACCCCAACCAGATTAATATATCTTCGTTTAACGTCAAAATAATCAAGTTTTATCATTCAAATGAATTGAAACCCACCATTCTTTTATCGGTTTATCGAGTGCTGTTGCGAGTTTCGCCTTTTGTTATTTACTTATTGTGTCATATTAACTGTGGCAAGATGTAATAATCTCGAATATTGTTCATTGTGTTTTTTAACCGAACATGCGGGGTTGTAATAAATAATAAGCGCGGCGTATATTTTTATATTATCAATGTCAAATTTAAATGTAGGGTTGGACGCGTTTAGCTAAACGGGAATATTGTCAATGAAGTTAGGGTAGAGCTATTTTATTGCAACGTGGCGGCCGTTTGTTACTAGTAGGAATTATACTTTGCGAACGACCAAACGCATCATTATATCGTATTCATAGGGGCCGAACGTTGTATCGTTTGTTTATTATTGATGCAATAATTCAGTGGTTTATTTTGTGGAAGTCTTTATATATCATATATTATTAGATTTATAGTATAAAAACAAATTTAATTAAATTGTAATTTTATCAAATAAATTTATTAGGCGTTATTATGAATATTTTTGTTAATATTTATAATATTGACGTGTCCTATTTCTGCAGGGTAACTATCTTTATTATACTCTCTTTAGTGCCATGCTTTATATAATAATGAAAAAAATCAGCTTCAGGCTGTGTCCCGCATACACCAGAGTAGGCAGAGGGAACTTAGAGTTACACAGTAATACACTCCATTTTCCACTTTCTGCCGAATTTAACCAGGCACTGTATATTAAGTTGCGGAACTCAACGCCGTGCGTTTGCCTTGATGCCAGAGCAAAGAAAAGATTATAATAATAGATAATAATTCATTCCCTCGAGTGGGGATCGAACCCACAACCGTCGCATTGCAGTCATATGTACCCCTACGCCACGACAAAATAAAAATAAAACTGTCACAAAATATAATTTAATAAAAAAAATCTAATATATTTCATCAATCAAAAACTGATTGACACAATCTGTAACAACTGTTACACAGTTTGTACCAGTCCAGGTGCCTAACAAGGTAATTGGCCAGCTTAAATCTCATACAGTGCAGGGTAGTTCTCAGCATGTAAAATCGATAGATTGTTCGAATTCGCCTCCTGGGGCTGCCCCAAATTATTGGTTTGGCCCAGAGCTGTTAAATGTAACTATATTCCTTAATAAGCCACGTTTACTATTGTACTGTGTCGTTATTATCAAGAAAAACGATATCGCCATATGTTTTAGAATAGTACAGTGGGACAATTTCGTTTTATTAGTTAAAAGCATGTTCAGCCCAATTAAGTAATAGTTCATACAATTATGTAGAGTTTATACATTGTTAGATTTTATTTGTTATATTACTTGGTATTTTATTTCTGTAGAGCGATTGAAACTAGAAGTATTGATAATGAATGTGAATAAACCTTGGTTTAATTAATATAAGACAATATGCTACTTAGTTATATAGTAGGTAAATACAGTGCTGGAAATTATATGAATATAAATATAAAGAAGATATATTGTTAATGTTTACAGTATTTTAGTTTTTTTAACAATTTCCTCGAGAAAATGTTACAAGAAATAGATTTTATTCAAAAATAAGACCATATCTTTATATATAGAGCTGTGTTTTCACTAAACATCGCTTAAATATACGTATGCTTTACACAATTTAATATTTTACCTAAGTCACTGATGCAATAATTTTTATTGCATCAGTATTTTTTTTTTCATTTTGAGTGATCAGTACCACATAACAAGATAAATAGAAGAAAAATAGGTGCTAAAACCTCTATTCTCTACTTTTGTCTTTTTGTATAAGTGATTTCGAGATACTGTGTCACATTGAATATACTATAAGGTAGAAACCCAACACCGGGTAAATTTTATCAAGAAAATGAAAATAATGATTTTTTATATATTTAGTACCCAACTAAATAACATTATGCCACTGCGCCATATTATCCTTAACAAACATATTCACAAAATAATAAAAAGAGTATAATAAATCTACAAATTAATTATATTAAAAAACATTAACAGTTAAATTAGCGTGCTTTATCTTTATTAATCGTTGTATCGCATCAACACATTCATGGTTGCTACATACATACACATATAAATAGGTGCATGTATGAGTTTGTATGGGAGTACACGCACACGCTAGTGCAGGCCCACGCGTTCACCCTCGCGTTTCATTAAATACGTTTCCGCATATCACACACTATATCATTTCCTTTTTAGTGATGTGCAATTTGTCGATAAAAAATATATTTATTTAATTGTTTTAAGCAATTTCAGTATATTCTTGAGGCCTTCGTGGTGCATTTCGACAGTGTCTGACTGCAAAGCTGTAGGATCGATTTCTACTTGATAACAAGATGTCTTAACATTAAGTTTACTGTTTACTTACTTTGCTATGTCGTAGACAAAGTGTGAAGATAAATTAAAAAATATAAATTATATTAGTCATAGTATAACTATTAAAAGTTACAACCAGTAATAGTTTTCAAGTACTCAAACTAAAGATGACAAGTTGTGGAATCGATTGCTACTCCAGAAAATTAAATATTTCATATTTCCATTTTTTCACTCTGGTGTGGAGGAGAGCGCCGCTTTGAGTTCCGCCAGCGAAAAGTGGGAAGCGGAATATCTTAACACTAGACTCTCTTTGCCTACCCTGCTATATTTAGGATATAGCGTGTAGCTGTAAAAAATGGATCTCAAAATATATATTTTTTAGTACTTTTGATATTAAAAAAACAGTTTCACACTATAATAACGCTTACTACAGGGTATGAGATAAGATACTTCGTTCCCCACTTAATATTAGCAAAAGGTTCTTTATTTATTAAAAAATATAATTCACTTTTTGCCAAATTCTGGAGGCATTGCGTGCTGAATTAACTCAACGCCGCGCCTCAACACCAGAGCGAAGAAATTATATTATAAATTTAAATAAATATTTCATTTCCTCGAGTGAGGATCGAACTCACAACCAGTCGCGTCTCAGTCATACTTTGTGCCCTTGCGCCACGACCGGCTTTATAATTATATTTTTTCAATAAAATTTATCTACATCATAGGACTATATCAAAATAACAACAAAAATATAGTTTAACTTACTTTATATATTATACTCTATATTTTATAAAGAAAATAATTATCGATAACGGTAAAACTTCACATACATACAGCCTTAGCCCTATAACCATGGGAAGCTATTTGCGGATTCAATCAAATCCACAGAATGGTAATATTATCGGCTTAAAACATTTTGTTTACCAACGAAGTAACTCTTTCCCACCAATAAATCTTGCTTTAATCGAAATTAAACGTATATGTAAGAATCACATCACTTCGATAGCAAACAAAATATTAAATCTTATTATATTTTAGTTAAAAAATAATTCTGTACAGTCATTTCTGAATAATAGGTATTAGCCACGCAACCTTTGTTACTGAGAATAACGCCGACATTAAATAACTTTCCTATTACATATATTATTATAACAATGACTTATTATTAATATAAATTGTTATTTTTGTTTGTTCAAGTAATCTTTTATTATTATAATATAACTTTTTCATTTTAATTTTTTAAACGTAAGCGTTTTGTGAAGTAAAAAAGGTCGGAAATCAATTTTAATATTTTCACCTAGTGTTTTGTCAGCCATAGGATTTTCCTATGTGAGTTAAATATGCTTAAGTATATATTTTATTAATTATAAATACATATTTTTAATTAAAAATTCTACAATACTAACTATACAGCAAAATCGAAACATGCCATTATAAGCTTTAATTCCCAACTGATTTTCATACAAATAACCATAGAAACTATGCCAAAACAATATTATCGACTGTATCAGTATCAATTTGAGGTCGTTCCTGCGTTAAAT
>DWQW01005821.1:0-17203 GCA_018249695.1 Heliconius erato demophoon
TACAGCCAAGAAAAGAAAATTACTTTAAATCTATCAATATATAAATTTGTCCTTATACAAATATCGTACGTTCAAATTTTTATACGTTTTCTAAAAGATTTTTCTTTCCTAAGTGTGGAATAACACCATAAAAATCTCAAAAAACTCTTGCCAAATGATAATTTTTTATATTATCTATGGGTAGCAGAAATTTGTAAAATTCTCCCTACAGAGATGCTAAAAACATAAATAAATTGTAATAGGCGTATAAAAAATTCGACATAGCTTGATAAGAACGAATGACAGTGATCAGAGCGCTTGGAAGGTTTCCAATATGCACGGGTTCAAATCCCGTACGGTCAGATTTTTAGACGTTTTCTAAAAAGCAATTAATAATTTTAGATTTATAATGGTTTTAGAGAAATTGAGTGAACTTTCTTGGACGGAATCGGAAGTATATCTTAACAATATATCTCGCATTTAGTAGGATTGACAGAGAATCCAGTTTCAAATAATTCCGATCCCGACTTTTCGCCCGAATTTGAAATATCACATGTTTGTTTTCCTCTTTTTCTTATCAGAGATGGGAAACAAGGTCAGACGAAGCGCAGAGGCACAAACATGCAACTGTAAAAGTTAAAGGTTGTGGATTCGAATCCCACATGAAATGAAATATTATAATTTCCTCGTTTTGGTAACGAGAAAAAGGGCGGCCTTGAGCTCCGCCACTAAACACGTAATTCCTCTAGATTTAAACAGAAAGTAAAAAACGGAAGGGATTAAATGAAAATTAAGTGTCTTAACACTAAGTTCCCTCTGCATACCATTCTATGTGCATTACGAATATACACCGTAAAGCTGAAAAAAAAAGAAATAAAACTAATAACTGCTCGAATGAAGATTGAACACATAACCCTTTATGTTATATTATCGTCATCACAATCGTTACTCTCCACAAAATTTGATTATTCCAAAATAAAACCTACCACCATCTGGTACCCATCTCCAATATCTCATATTTTACAAGGAGAATTTTCCTTGAATTTCCACTCAAACCAAACGACATGACGCCACATTATGCATACTGCGTTTAGTGCAACATTATATGCATGCATGATATTGTTATTGGATGCTCCAAATTGCTTAGATGTAGAGATAACCCTGCTTAGATGTAGAGATGAGGGCTTTAGCTAGCTGGATGTTTAAGGTTGAGCTTTTACTGTTCCGATTGTAACTTTTACTAAGCGTTGTATTTAGTGTCAAGTTATTTAAATTATATTTTAGAATTAGAATTTCAATTCTACGTTTCATGGGCTTTTCGAGTTTTTTAATTATAGCTGAAACTATTGTAATGGATTTATGGCAATCTGCTGATGGTAATAAGTTCTAATCATATAATTAATATGTTTTTTATATAGCTTAACGAATTTTATTTTAGAACTGCTTTATTAATTGTTTTCATTTTAACTTTAAAGTCCACGCAAACAGAGTTGCGAGCAACAACTAGTTTAAAGATATATAAACAACTTCATATTTTGTTTATCATGTTGTCTAGTCCACTGTTTTCTCTCGTATTGAACCAATTTGTGACTTCATCAAATTCTAAATCCATGCAAAGTTAAATATTTACTGTCTTATACAAGTAACGAGTGGTTGACCGTTCAGGTAAAAAGTATGAAAGTTAAACAACCTTTTGCAAATAAGACCTTTACGTCCACGTTCACCAATAGCTCAAATTTACAGTCGGTTTCGGACAAATGGATGAACCCTTGAAGGTTTTGATGGCAGTTTGTATTTTTAGAAACGTCACTTATACGTATTAGCAACCTAAACTAATATACTGGAGCTGAAGCTTTAATGTAATTAAATTTATTTAAATAAACTCTAACACGGTTCCTTATAAAAACATTTACTTTCATTAAATATTTTTGGGAACCTAAAAATAGTTATTACTAAATATACGCGATTAATCGCGGTTAATCGCGGTTCAAAAATTTTATGAAAAATGTATAAAATCAAACGAATAGTCAGAACGGAGCGCCATACGCTACAGTCTCTACTTACCTCTTTCGACTCGTCCACTGTCATCAACCTCTCCATACATGCTCTCCGGGGGGTCCTCATGCTTTTTACGTGAACTTCCTCTGGTATCTTTGATACTGTGTTTTCAAAGTTCAACCCAGGTCTCCCTTCACCTCTCTTACCGCTCACTTTTCCATAATAAATCATTTTTGCCATTCTTTCATCACTCATTCTTTCGACGTGCCCAAACCAGATGAGCAAGTTCTTCTTCATTCTCACCGTGACATCCTCGCTAGTATCTGCCATTCTGTGTAACTCTTCATTGTGGATTATATCAGCTAAGCTGACTCCACATATCCTACGAAGAGATCGCAGCTCTACAGCATTCATCTTTCTTTCATTCTTCTTCTGTAATACCCACGTTTCGCTGCCGTATAACAGCGTCGGTACCAACACTGTATTGTGTACGCCCAAACGTGCAGCAGTGCTGACGTTTCGCCATCTCATCAATGCAGCCAAGACACCGTTAGCTCTATTACTGGCAGCAATACGCCTTTCCGCATCCATCTCGTATCTTCCACTCCTCTGAACATATTTCCCAAATATACCACTTCATTCAATTGTTCTAATATCTTACCATTTACACTGATCTTGATTTAAATAATAAAAAATATTGTAAACATATAAATTTAATATTAATTGATGTTGATACTTCTACGTAAACTTGAGAAAAATAATGTTTGCAGATTAACGTACAGATCGAAAGTTGGACAACAATTGTTCCTATAAGGGTGCTGTTTTTTTTTTTAGGTATGAACCTTAAAAACTCACACAACACATTTAATATGTATATAAAAAGTAAGCCAGTAAGTAAAAGAGGCTAGCCGTGGCGCTGGTCAACTGGTTGTGGGTTCGATCCCCACTCGAGGAAATGAAATATTAAATTAGATTTATATTTTTAGTTCTTCACTCTGGTGTCAAGGCAAAGCGCGGCGTTGAGTTACGCCATTCAACACGCAGTGCCTTCAGAACTCTGCGGAATGTAAGGAACGCAGTGTCTTAACACTAGGCTGCCTCTGCCTACCCTGCTGTGTGAGAAATACAGCGTGAAACTGATTTTTTTTTTTAATTTTAATTTTTAAAATGTAATAGTTTCACAAAAAGGAGTCATAATAAAACCATAAACGGCGTTACGTTCCAAGTTTTCGAGTTTATAAATTTCATGGAAATTAATTCGAAAGTAGCCCACTAAGTCTCAATTACCTCATAAAAGGCTTTGGGTACAACCGTAATGAAACTTTTTCACGGTAATTAGGATTGCTTGGGGCAAATCGAAAACCGTTAGTCTATTTTAGTAAGAGTTTTTTTTTTAATTGTAAAATAGTTTTTTTTTTATGAAAACTCTATTCACATAATAAAATTGTAACTGTCTGTATATGGCAGATTTACTCGTAGTTTAATGAAATCTAATATAATCTAATACTTTTATCTGGTTGTTTGTCTGTTTGTCAGAAACGGTTTAACCGATGCAATTTTCACAATAAATATTAAGAGAATTTGGCCAAAATACAAGTGCTTCTCTTATTTCAATCGGTTCTTAATAAAAAGTTATATCAATATAAAACAGCTACAAAATAGCTGTTTTATTGAATTGCCTGAAATTCTAGTTTTCAATATATAAATAATATTGTTTTAAATGATATTAGAGCACTAAAGTAATTTATATGTTTATTTATCAAATAAACAAATAAATAAATGTATAGCTTAAGCGGACGAAGCCGCGAGCGGGTCACTGGTATGGAATAAGTCTTACTTTGAGTAAATTTGGAAAACCTTTTAGCGGGATTATCCCATATAGCGGGATAGGCAGAGGGAATGTAATGTTAAAACACTCCGTTCCCCCCACCGCGCAATTTTCGGGATGTCTGTGACAATAAAAATAATTTACATATAATCATCTAGTGGGGATCGATCCCCACAGATCATCATCCTACAGTCAGAAACTTCCCCACTCCCCACAATACTGCGGTATATAATAATAATAAAACTTGGCTAATATACATATATATTAATATTATATACATAAATAATATATAGGTATATTAGATCTACATACAATTCGATTCGTATTTTAGTACAGCATTTGCATTTGAATGATGATACCAATTTGAAATCAATGGAATAATTCAGCACACGTTGAAATTGAATATTATTAGAATATTTATATCAAAAAATATTGAGGATGTGTTCTTTAAATTTCGTATAATATGAAGACATTTATTTAATTAGAATATTAAATTAAATTAATAAAATGGGCAATTGAACGCGATAAACGAAATAACTAAGTTTGACGTTGTATGAATTCAAAACACTGAATGGTGAGTGACGGAAGTTAACGCCGCACTTTACCTTGGCAGAGTGGAGAAATAAAAAATCCTTATTTGGGAATGGTACTCACAACTTTCATATTTATAGTTAAACGCAAACGTACTACACCACGATGAGCTCTATAACTCACAAAGACGATAAATTATTATATATAAAAACGGCAAAAATACGTTTGTTGTATGGAAACCCCCTTTAAATATTTTTTTAATCTGATTTTAAGTATTATTTGTCATAGCGCCAACAGTAAACCATATTTTTTTTGAAAATTTCAATTGTCTCTCTCTTCATGAGTAACCTGGTAACACACGGAGGTACGAAAAGCTGACTCTTAGTAATAGAACCCTGTTTTTCTTTTTCGAGTACGGAACCTTATTTATAAATTGATTCATTTTGTTTTATTACCTCTACCTCTAGATCCTCGAAATTATTTCTACCTTAATATGGCTTGGATAAAGAAATTTTTAATTTATTTCGTTCTATAAGCGCCCATTTATTTATGTAAGTGAATCATCTTCAATTTTAGCAAAATTTAAGAAAATAAGAAAGTTCTTAAGAACATGCCATGTACAATGACAGTTTATCTCTTATAAAATAATATTAAAAAAATGAAATCAATAGAATATATATAAATATAATAAATATGAATTATTATTAAACTTTTAACGATTTTATTAGATACTTACCATCAGTTTTGGCGTCGTCCTGCAGGTTACCTGTAATAAAAAAAAACATTCATAAATAGTACATTTTAGTAGATAACAAATAAAAAAATATTGAGATGAAGGAAAGTTTATAACATTAAGTTATTTTTAGTTTATTTTTCTAGTTAATCCTTTAAATTTATCCTTAGTATAATTTGCTACGCCGTAGACACGCTACGCCTACGTTACACGTTACTTAATTGTTTTTCCAATAATTTTCTTGAAATAAATTACAAAAAGAATATTCAATACGTATAAATTAACTCATTAATTTTATACGAGGCACTTGAGGAAATTAAATATGTATTTACATTTAGATTTTCATTTCTTCGCTCTGGTGTCGAGGCAAAGCGCGGCGTTGAGTTCCGCTACATAACAAGCAATAAAGGCATTGCATTGAACTCGAGGGAAAGTGGAAAACGAAGTGTCTTAACACTTCCCTCTGCCTACCCTGCTGTGTGCGGGATACAGTGTGAAACTGATTTCTGTATTTCATTCAGAGTTATGTATTTCATTCAGTTCTATGGATATTCCCATAGATATTAACTTTTTTAGTCTGGCTCTCAAAATAGGTTTTTTTCTATAGAAAAAATGCGGTGAAAGGAGTAAATTCCTGGTATTTTAAAAAATGCCTTTACAATAAATCTAGTTATAGCTCACAATTTCGTTTGCGTGAATTACGAAACGTAAAATCTCGTTTTTCGCGTTCCCTTATGAACTAACGTAAATTTTACTACCTAAAGAAAACTCAACTACATGCCAATTATTCGTTGCGTAGTTACGGCCATGACTTGCCTCGCTTTGTAATAACAGAGTTTATATGTATATACTTTTAGGAAAAATTATATTCGAGAAACAAAATATATTGTAAAACATATTCATAAAAAGCTATGGCGTAGGGGCACAGCCGTGTGACTGTAACGCTACAGTTGCGGATCGATACCCAATCGGAGGTATGAATTATTAGTTATAAATATTTTCTTCGCTCTGTACCAAAGCAAAAGCGTGGCGTTAAGTTTCGCCACTAAAGACGCAATGCCTCAAAAATTCAAATGTGTTAACACTAGGTTCCCTCTGCCTATTCTGCTATATACGGCATACAGCGTGTAGCTGAACAAAAACATATTATATTATATTTACGTTATTTATTCAACTTTATATTATAATTTTCCGTAAATATTTAATTTCCATCGTATTTTTCTTTCATTTCGTCCACCGATATCAATATATTTATTGGTGCCCTGGTGCCTGTGCTTCGAATATAAATCGAATCGTCACACCGCTGTATATGTATCTCTTAATAAGGTAACAGATTACTTTTATTGTAGGACATTAAATAGATTCATTAATAGATTCGTTAATATATATAATATTATTATATAATATTTATAAATTGTAAATATGTATTTTGATATAATAGTTATTTAGTTAATTAGCATATTATAAATGATACTATTATATTAATATTTCCTTTTACATGTTAAATATTTACTAATATTTATATAAATTACATTTATAAGTAATGATAATACACCAAACCTATTTAATTCTGTATTTCACAACTCCCATACACGCATCTAACAAAGATGGCGGCAGGCATTTTGCGTATATTAATATAATTGTAATTTTACATACCTCATAAAATCATATTCATGTATTTACTTCCATTTACTTAAAAAATAATAATTATCTCTGGATATTGACGGCACTACGTTCATTAATATTACTCTTCTTTGTCTTAATAATAAGCTATTAAAAACTTACCGACGAAGTATTCCAAAACAAGCAATCGTAAATTGTGAAAGCACTTATAACTTATCTTACCAGCCTCGAATACTTATATCACTATTACATGTACTAACTAACATACTTTTTACATAAAAGATGTAAAACTATATATACATTAATTATAAATTAAAACTTTTCTAAATATTTTTATTAACTATCCTTCACCAGACGCGTCCGCCATCTCCCTTCTCTTTCTTTCATATCCCTGACTTTGACGTTGACAGTAGCTTATTCAGCCAACATGATATTTTACAATAATTAAAATATTAATTATGTTATTATTTATTTTAAATTATAATACATAATGTTTAAATATAATTATTAAATTATTTTTAATAAATATATTTTATACCTGCGTATTTTACCTACGGTATATTACTTCACTTTAATATTACTTGTGAACGGAACGCGTAATTAAAGAACTGAACTAAACTATTATTTTTAAGATTGTATTTTTCTTAATCTATAAATTAAATTATGTTCTAAATTATATTTATAATATTTTTGTATAAATTATTATTATTTTGAATTTACCTACACATTTTAGTTTTGGTATGGATCGTTACAATATGAGACACGACCGCGATAATTGAATATGTATGAAGAATTCTAATTACATTTCAATTATTTGGGTTAATTGCTAACTGTGACACGATGGGATAAGTTTTTTTTATTAATTTTTTTGCAGCTTCACAATTATTTCCACATATCGGAGCAGGCAGAAGTAACCTAATGATTAAACTCTGTTTTCTACTATCTCCGCGCAAAAGTATTTCGTTTCAAAGCGGTTTCAAAAAAAATAATCTAAACAAAATATTTTCATCGACACATATCGAACCCAGAACCGTCGCGCTTCTAGCCTAACACTGTGCCGTTGCAACAACAATTTTATTTTAGGCATTATTTTATTATATTCGAGTGACATTCGTGGAAGCGTCACGCGTGCTTGCGCCTCACGCGTCGTGACTCGTTCACGGGTCGGTGCGCCACGTAGCCGGTTAAACTTCCACTGGAACTTTTATATCCAGTGTGTATATGACTTTTGTGACTGCAAAAAGTTTCTAATTCCTGTGTGTGTTTGTGTATATTTGTATATGTTTAGTGTAGGAATTGAATTTTAATTTAAAAACATCGAGGCGTAGTGTTACTAATTGATTATAGCGGTTTTAGGTTCCGTCCCTCTGTTAGGGGAAGCTATTTTAATGCTTTGGTAAATATGGCGGGTTGATTTCTCTGTCTCAATTTTTTAGTTATCCCATACATTGAAGAGTAGGCAGAGGGAACCTGGGAACCTAGAGTTAAGACTTTTCGTTTTCATCAAGACACTTCCGTTCCAAGCTCTAATAGGCAAATTTTGGAGGATCGGCATGTTAAGTGGCGGAACTCCAACAACAACGCGCTTTATCTCGTTCCTAGAACAAGAAAATAAAAATATCAAATATTTCAATTGCTCGAGTGGGAATCGAATCTATAACCTAACTTGTCGCATTTAAAGTCACACGCTTATGCCCCTGCACCACGACTGGCTCTCAAAAAAAGAGCGGCTTTTTAAAAATTAAAATAACAAGGCAATATTAACAATAAATCTATGGAAAAATAACAAAAATTACCTTGTTCACCATATATAACTCCATCCACATTGGATAAATACAAATAATATAATAAAGAATAAAAGTATTTCCTACGTCACGTAGTTTGAGTGGCGTACGGTATAGCGTCACGCGTGCTTGCGTGCCACGGCTTGTGACTCTAACACGGGTCGGTGAGCGCTCTTTAAAAGATACCATATATGTATTTGTAAGCTCAGATTTTATGATTGTTAGCTTTTTTTTTCTTTTTTTTATAATAGAGAAGGAGAGTTCAGTGACGAGACAATTCGAGATATTGCGTGTTGAATGGTGAAATTTTGCACTGCCTTTATTTATACCAATAGAATAAAGGGGAAGAGTTTGTTTGTTTGTTTGTTTGTTTTTTTGTTTAAATGCTAAGATCTCTGGAACTACAGGTTGGATTTACTTCTTTTTATTTTGTTTGAAAGCTACATTCCTTAGGAGTGCTTTATAACATTAGGGTTCATTTCTTAGTTAACTTTAAATAACGAAATACTAGGAACGCCATCGTATTATTTTAACCGCGTGCGCTGCAGAAATCTATATATATAAAAGGACTTGTGCTGACTGACTGAGGTAAGACGCACGCAGAGCTGTAACCGCTGATGGTAGA
Source organism: Heliconius erato demophoon (assembly GCA_018249695.1). Taxonomy (NCBI): domain Eukaryota; kingdom Metazoa; phylum Arthropoda; class Insecta; order Lepidoptera; family Nymphalidae; genus Heliconius; species Heliconius erato. Next base: position 9,102 of record DWQW01005821.1, read on the forward strand.
AACGTGAAATTTGGGCAGATGTTTATTTTCATATTTTGGATATCCACTAAGAAGGGAATTTGAAAAATTTTAACCCTAAAGAGATGAAATAGAGGTTGAAAGTTTGTATGGAAAAAAAAAAATATCTGCACCGATTTTTATAAAATTTGAAATTCAGACTTTTAAAAATATTTAATTGAACACGTGTTTCATGGTTTTTAAGAATTCACCCTCTAAGGGTTCAAATAAGGGGTTGAAAGTTTATATGGAAAAATCTTTAAATTGCCACCGATTTTTATAAAAATTTTAATTCAGACTGTTAAAAATATTTTATTGAACACATGTTTCGTGGTTTTTTTTGGATTCCCTCCTAATAAGCGGGCGAAGCCGCGCGCGCCCCCTAGTAGTTAAATATAGGTAAGTACATAGTACTACAAAAACATTAAATTTCATAAGTTCTAAGTAAGTAAAGTCCGCGACACTATATATCTATCTTTTATACATAATCGGGCATTTTGTGAATAAAAATAAGTGATATTTCATAGATTTTTATACTTTACGTGAAAATCAATTCATCAACTAAATCAACGCTCTGTTTAGGGCGGCGAGCCGAGATTCGACTCGCACGAGGGGTGCCCTTGTCATCTTCAAAAACAACCACGTAGTGCTTGCTCTTTCTCAGTATTACAAATACAGTTGTTCATGGTTGAATATATAACATATTTAACCAATATGTTGGCAAATGTAGCATAGTAAAATAATTATAGGTGATACGCGGGCGAAGCCGCGAGTGGGCGGCTAGTCTAACATAAAAAATAAAAAAAAAATTATTCCCCGATGATAAAATTCGTTACACCCAGTCGAGATCGAACACGCCACAATAGCTTTCATAGCCCGAGTGTCTCGTTGGCACACTAAAAAATCAAACCAATATCAAATCACCAGCTGTATAAAATAAAACCACATGCACCGCATCAGGTTCAAAGCTCGGTACTTTCAAATTTTTATACGTTTCCTCAATAAGTATTTTTCTTCCTATGTCTAAATTAACATTTTAAGAATGTTAAAATCTACAAAACATTTTTATTTTTCATAGTAATGTTATTATAATTGCAATTATATTTTAGTTGAATGCATATAGATTCAATCTGCATATCACATGTCAGCACAACAGGTCCTCTTTGGCTACCCTGATGTTAAGACATTGCGCTGCTCACATGAGACATTGTATGTCCCTCGCATGAGATATTGAGTGGCGGCACGTATCAACCAATATTTTTAAGCACTTTATCTTGGAAATAAAAATAATCCTATTTATCAAATAAAAAAACGAGCCCACAACCGTCGCGAATACAGTCAAAAAACTTAGATACGCACGCATATCACATTCATAAATATTATGTTTAGACAGTATATTAATTTAACATATTATACTTAATTATTAGTTCTACCTAACCTGTTTACACGAGAAACTATATGCTACTTTTTATTTTAATTTTAAAACCGAAATTTACCTCAGCTTAGAAAATCAGAACTAAATGAAACGACAACACAGCAGTTTTAATATTCGTAATCTCAACCTGGATCCATGGATCGATCAGAAATGCGTCACATACAGGGTGTACCTATACTAGAACGGTTAAATTTACATGTTGAATATATTCTGATGCAAATTACTAAAGACGTATTCCCGTACGTAGTGGCACTTGTACTGGTATCCGTGTGTCACACGTCAGATATGAAATACCTAAGTGATCTTTTCAAAAGATCTGTTTTCTATTACTGATTATTCATAGGTTTTGTCTATTTTTAGATTGTGTTTGTGGTAATATATGTTTGTGTTTATGTTCACGTATGGTAAGTTTAGTTAAAATGAAAGAAACACGAAAATGTGTGTTTAATTTTGCAATGAGCACAGGTAAATTGATGATAGAGTAGCTTTACTTCGGAAATTGTAAATATGGCTGAAATAGAAATTGTTAATTGGTAGTTCCGCCACTCAACACGCAATGCCTCCAGAAATTGGCGGAAAGTAGAGAACGGAGTGTCTTAACACTAGGTTCCCTCTTCCTACCCTGCTGTGTGCGGGATACAGCGTTAATAAGGGTATTTCATAAAAACATTATAATACATACTCGTACTTACCCGTCTAGCTACAAAATGTCTCAATACTTTCTACATACCCATGTATGTAGAAAGTATTGAGACATTTTGTTCCCCACTTTTCTCCCATTTTTTGAGACTGCGTGTAGTGTAGTGATGTTCAATACCATGCTTCTTGTTATCATAGCGTAGGAATGAATATAAGTCATTCCGGCAAGGAACCCAAAACCACGTTTACAGACATACTACCTTAACTTTATACCCATTATAAAATAAAATAGCGTCGTAGAGATGTAGGACATAGGAGATGGTTAAAATGAAATGATTCTTTTCTTCGAGTCATCATCGGGCATACAAACTTTCAATGGTCACGTTAACAGTTAGTCAGTAGTGGGTTAGTAGTTGAGCCACTGCACTACGACTACATTACGCTTATAATACTCTAATATGTGTAGTGTAGGTGTAGCAAACGTTTAAAATATACCAAATATTGCTTCTGCGTTATAATAATACACTAACAAAATAATATAATAGAATAGCTAAGTAAATATCATTTAATTTTAACCGTTTAGTTTATAACGATTTTTAAAATGTTATCCTACACTTAAGATTAAAAAAAATGTAGAAAACATAAAAATTTCAGCGCGAGATTTAAACTCTCGCCTCATGACCTATTTGCTTGTTTTGTTCAATTTTTTACATGTTTTCTAAAACGTAGTTTTCCTTATCGCTGTTTTGACATTCAAGGTGTAATATATTTAAGTCCAAACCTAGAAATTTAAAGAGAAATCTCGAACCGTAAAAGTATCAAATAAACTCGACCGACGCGGTGGAAACGGTTATTGCAGTGATATACGGGCCCCGCAGGAAGCTGTGAAAACACGCTTTTTACAAGCCGCTGAGTTTTATTTTTTGGGCTATATTCTACGTATATTCACGTTTTTTTATGTTTTCCATTTCAGAGGAAGTAATTTTATAAGTGCTTACTTGGATAAAATCGAGATATTCGTCAAATTTGTCATAATGTATGTGTGTTATTTGTGTTTAGCTTCAGCTTCACGCTGTATCCTGCACACAGTAGGGTAGGCAGAGGAAACCTAATGTTAATAAGTGTATTACGGAGTGCCGTTCCTCGCCAAATTATGGAGGCATTGCGTGTTGAGTGGTGGAACTCAACGCCGCGTTTTGCCTCGACACCAGAGCGAAGAAATTAAAATATAAATGTAAATAAATATCTTATCTCCTCGAGTGGGGATCGAACCCACAACAAGTCGATTTTGCAGTCACAATTTTGTGCCCCTGCGCCACGACTGGCCTTAATTGCTAATTAAACAAAATTGCATTGCCACTTCCGTTTGTAACTTCATCTATGATTTGCCTAATAGAAGAGTAGACAGAGGGAACCTAGTGTCAAGAAACTCTGTTCCCCACGCCTAATTCGCCCAATTTTTGAGACATTGCGTGTTGAGTGGTGGAGCTTAACGACAAGCCTTAGATTGTTACTAAAACGGGGAAATGAAAATAATTAATTCCCCGAATGGAATTGAAATTGCAACTTTTTCTTTTACAGTTAGGCGTTGTGCCTCTGCACCACGTCGGCTTTAATTTTTTTTAGTGAAGTCTTATCCTTTTAGTGATTAAATAAATTTAAATTAAATTGATCTAAAAATATATATAAAAAATCTACCGTCATTAAGTAATTGAAAGGCAATGATTAGACGTAATGGAAGTAATAGATCTAGATCGTTGAAAATAGATATAATATATAGTTGGATAAATTTTCTCTTAGTGCTCCCACTTAAAGAAAATTTCCCAAAATTCTTACAGAAATAAGATATTTTACATCTAAAGAGTAAAAAATGTTTTAATTATTATTAAATTGTTTCTAATAGCTAAGTATATAGCTTACCAAAAGGGCCTTCTGCACTCCAAAACGAATCATCCAGTGTATAGTCGGCTTCTGTAACAAGAAGACAACGGTTAAATGACTTTTTAATATATCTATTTATTTATTTATTTATATATAAAAAAACCTATATATAGTTCTAAATACTAAAAATAACTATTTCATTTGACGTAAAGAAGCTTACGACAACTGATACAGTATTGAAATATTAAAAAGCCATTTTGTTCCCATTGTTGTCCACTTGGTAAGAAGCCTTTTGAAAAATGTCACTTATGAATAGAATTTTTTTTCAGCTTCACGTAGTATTCCGTATGTAACAGAGTAGGCAGAAGATGCCACCGCTCCCTACTTTTCCACGAATTCTGGAGGCACTGCGTGTTGATTGGCGGAACTCAACTCCGCGGCTTCGATATCAGATCAAATAAATGAAAATATTGAATATTTCATTTCCCCGAGTGGGAATCAAATCGACAATCTGTCGCGCTTACAGTCACACACTTGTGCCCTTACGCCACGACTGGCCTAAATTGTTGTGGGAGAAAATTTAATATTTATTTTGTGCATGAAATAAAATCTTTTATGCAAATTGTGTAACGTATACAAATGTAAATTTTACTAGTAATTATACAACGTAGTTTTAATATAAATTCCATTTTTTGTAACTTCATACTCTATTGTATATATAACAGGATAGAATTTTTGACTGGCGGAGCTAAACGCCACACTTTACCTCATTCCTAGTGCCAAAAAATAAAAACAGTTCACTCTCACTAATGAGAATCGAACCCACAACATTTACAAAAACAAAAAATCAGCTTCACGCTGTATCCTACATTCTGAAGGAAATTAGTGTTAACATACTCCGTTCCCCATTCTCCGCCGAGTTCTGGAGGCATTGCGTTCTTAGTGACGAAACTCAACGACGCGCTTTGCCTCGACACCAGAGCGAAAAATGAATATAAATGTAAATAAATATTTCATTTCAGTTGGGATCGCACTCACAACCAGTCGATTTTACAGTCACACTTCGTGCCTGCGCCACGACTGGCCTCAACAACGTTTACATTCACAGTCAAACGTGTTCTATAAATAAATATACTGTATTTCACCTACAAATAACACGCCTTTTGTGCCTTTACCAATGAATTAATTACTCGCGACTCTGTGAACTGTAAACAAATCTTTTGTTGACTCTATACGGTAATTGTTTTTATTTTAATTGAAACATTCCCTCTTTTATGTTTTAAGTGATTGAAAAAAGGGCTCTCTGAGAAATTAATAGCTATTTGCAATGGTGGTTAAGTAGCAAATTATATATTAATATTTAGTATTTTATTGACCACATTATAAATAATAGATACGTATAAAATTTTTTTTTAGACTTCTCACTGTGTTCCATATATAGCAGGGTGAACAGAGGGAACCTAGTAAGACTTTCTGTTTCTCACTGTCTGCCGAATTTTCGAGACATTGCGCGTTAAGTGGTGGAACTTAACGTCACGTAATGTTACATTAGTCATGTTAAATAAGGTACGTTACGCTTGTTTTGTCTCTGGAAGCTATTAGAGGACCACCTTAAGAGCAGAGTAATCGTATGAATAGAAACAAATAGCCAGATTGCTATGGAACCTCAGGTTTCAGCGCTGGTGTCCATCTCCCTGGGACTAGTATCATTTGTAAGGCGAATGATAATCTCGTCACGGTCAGGGCACAGTTTTTCCAGTCCGTATCCGTTACCCGCCGTATCGTCGACCGTAACAAGTATCTTAATCTGAGGATCTGTATGACTAAAACTTAACATAGGGATTCCTCCCGTTGACTTGTTATGCGCGTCCAGATGCAGAAAGATTAATCTGGTTCACCGTTCTGGAATTTCCAGAACGGTGAACCAGATTTATATCGTCTATCACAAGATGAGAATCTTAGAATGCATTCCTTATTTTATTATTACAAGTTTGCTTATTTATAAACTGTATAATTGAAAATGCAATATAAACATTTAATTTAAAGATTCTTCTTTCATTAATTACAAAATGCTAGAGCAGGATCTTTAATAAATTTATAAGGAACATTTTAATTAAGAAAACAGAATGCAACGCTGACACAATGAAAAACAAAGTCATATAGAATATTTAGCTTGAAAGAATAAATCGTATTTTCCAGAGAAATTCTGGCGTAGTTTTAATATGTGCTTTTGCTTTTAGCTACCGGATGTTGGCAGGTAACATATTGGATGTTGAAAGTCATTTTTAACGATACATTTTAATTCATAATGGATCTAAATAGAAATTAGATAAAATAAATATATAAATAAAATAAATTAATAAATTAAATCAGCTTCAAGCAAATACTAGGATAGGCAGAGGGAACTTAGATAGATAGATAGATAGATAGTCTTTATTGCACATTTCAAATGATACAATACAGTAAATTCTTAAGACAAAATGCACAAAGGCGACCTTATCACTACAATTGATCTCTACCAGGCAACCAGATTCCGGAAGGATATAACTGAAAGTGCGGGCAAAATATGATTCAAAGCGATGCGAAAAATAACTAAATAAAAAATAAATAAATATATATACACACATACATACACATTTTTTATAAATATATTGATTATATAATAAATAAATAAATGGTTACTGCAACATTGGGTACGCCACAATGGTATTTCTAGGACGTTGTCACTTTTCGAGCGGAGGCTGAGCGGTAACTTGGAGCCTAAGAAGAAAAAGCACTTCTTAAGGTAAAAAGGAGTATCAGGGTGGTAAAAGATAGAGTAGAGGAGAGGAGACAGTATGGTGATTCCGCCATCTTTTACAGAAAGCCACTGCAGCGACGCGACGTTGACCGATGTGACCAAATGTCTTTATTCGAAAAATGAACCTAATAACTTTAGATTTTGCACGCGTTCAAACGTATTGAGCAACTGCTGAAATAAATTTAGGTAACAAGTGTCAGCATTGTCTAATATCGGCACTAAGAGTAAATATGCAAATTAATTTTTGGTTTGGATAGGTAAAAGATACTTTAGGTAAAATATTGAAAATCAGACATATATATAATAGAACCCACAACCTCGCGTTTAAAGCCACACTTTGTGCCCTCGGCCACGACTGGCCTCGATAGTTATGTAACCCATTTTATTACTAAATCTCAACTTATAGTTCAAAACTTGTATTAAGATTTACCTTGTTAATTAAACGTTCCAGATATGAACGCTGTTGGCCAAAATTGAATCAAAATTATTTTTTTTAATAATTTGTTGCTTTATAAGTGTCATTTCAGTAACTTGTATAGACAGAAAGCCTATTAACCAACTTTTCCTAAAGGAATTCAACCTGTGACTGCGACTGTAGTTAAAATTAAAAAATCTAGTAAAAAACTTAAAAAAGATCTCTTCAATTTAAAAACTAGGTCACGGAGTTACAGCTTGGTATATTTTATTTCATTTTAGTTTATTTTTATTTTATTTTATTTGATACAGCAAAAATAACTGGAGTAAAATTAGTAATTAACATAAAAATCCATCGTAGTGTTTCTCGTATAATTTTTGACTTTAATTAAAAATGCTGCGACTAAAAACAGACACTTTTATTTTGAGCTGGCGGTATCTATCGAAAGATACAAGGGAAAGCTTTTTCTCTATGCTCTATGACATTATTATCGTGTGAGTTTTGAGTGGAATATGAGTTTATATGTTACTGTACATACTTTTTAGTCTGGAAATAGAATAGAGTGATAAATAACTCTGTTTTACTTTTTTCTCTTAGTTTGAGTGACCGCTAAAAATAGAGCCAGAATTTAGAATTAATAAATATACAAATAATCATCATCATCATCGATAAAAAAAAACTTAAAATATTATATGTCTCAATTCTTCTACACTAGACTTGCATTTTTGTAATTGTCACTCTCGTCTGTTGCGTTAAATGAATTATTTCTTTATATCATAAAGAACAGCGTTCTGATTACCATTTATTTTCTTTTTTTACTGTTTAGTCTCATACATTTTTATATTCTTATACAGTGATCGTGTTTTTCACTTTTAATAAATCAGTAAAAAAAATAATATGCAGATTTAAACACAGGATGTTGCTAGCAGTGTGTA
>DWQW01005822.1:0-17200 GCA_018249695.1 Heliconius erato demophoon
CCCAGGAAAAAAAAATTAAAATTAAAAAAAAAAAAAAAAAAAAAAGAATTAAAAAAATATATGTATTTAACTTATGATATTAAACTATAAAATAAACACTATATTCTTATTTACTCTCTATATAAAACATTAATATATTTCTTTTTCATTAGTCCTTTTCATCCATATATACTTATCTTTCATTTTTGCAGTCTACAAAAATATCTTGATCAATATTTATAAGAGAATAGCCGAATGAATGACAAAAGCTAGTTCTATATATACATAAATAAAATTTAAAGTAACTCTAGCCAAACTTTTATTATATTTGAATTTCTAGCGTTCACAAAAACGATAATCTAAATCTCGCTTATGAATAAAACTTATTACACTGCATCTGCTTTATTACCATTCCTTAGACATACCTCTACCTCGTATCCTTTTGAAAGTGATCACGTAGAGATTTTCTTTTCAGCATTCAACTTGAGCTGGGATCTATTCATCTGTCAATTTATCATTAGAGTACCTTCCTTACCTGGATCAGAGGTGTCAAGTATTAAGCGTGTAGGTTTAGGTGTATCAGGCTCGAAATAGGGTATAATTTTAGCGATGTTCTGTATAATATATCCCCCAATATATATATTTGAAGATGTGTATTATAGCCTGTACTTTTACTAGACGTATAAGGTTATGTATGCCAGTGATATATCAAAGCCAGGCTCATTCACTGACATGGAATTTTCCATTTAAGTTTTGCACATAGATAACATATCACTAGTTACAACTACTAGTCCCAACACATTTTAATATTTGGAGGATAATAAAAGACAAGATTTTTTTTTTGATTTATAATAAAATAAGCACATACCATCTGATGACATGACACGGTTTTTTACAAAAGTACCTTGAGTATTTACAAAAGTAAGTCTTATTATACTAGGAGCTTGGAAGTAATAAGATTTTCGTAAATGACACCCCAAATAGCACTGCGTCACGTATTGTATGAGCTTGCGGACTATTAGAACTCGTGACGGAATTTTTATACTGTGAGGAGAATATTAAAAATAATTAGGATTTTTCATAAATGGTCGAAAGAAAATCCGATCGTTTTGATTTATTTACTTACTTAGGAATAAAATATGTCTATGTTATAATCGTTATTAATAAACTAGAGGGCGCGCGCGGCTTCGCCCGCTTATTAGGAGGGAATCCAAAAAAAACCACGAAACACGGGTTCAATAATATATTTTTAAGTCTGAATTTAAATTTTTATAAAAATCGGTGGCAATTTAAAGATTTTTCCATAAAACTTTTAACCCCTTATTTGAACCCTTAGGGGGTGAATTCTTAAAAACCATGAAACACGTGTTCAATGAAATATTTTTAAGAGTCTGAATTTCAAATTTTGTAAAAATCGGTGCAGATTAAAATTTTTTTCCATACAAACTTTCAACCCCTATTTCATCCCTTTAGGGTTAAAATTTTTCAAAATCCCTTCTTAGTGGATGTCCAGAATATGAAAATAAACATCTGCCCAAATTTCACGTTTCTACCATCAGCGGTTACGCCTCTGCGTGCGTCTTACCTCAGTCAGTCAGCACAAGTCCTTTTATATATATAGATAATCTTTATTTTAGTATTTAATAACTTAAGCTTTTCTCAAATTAAATAATACCAATATTAAATAGTTATCACTTCTGTCTGGCGTCCGGAGACGCTTACGTTATTTTTTTTCTTTTTACATTCATTTCATTCCGTACATAGCAGAGCGGGCACAATGAACCTAGAACCTTGCGTTAAGACACTCACACTAGCTTCTCAGGTCCCCTCTATTGTGCCATGAGGAGTTCACATTAAGACGCTTCCATTCCTCAATTTCCGACGAATTCTGATGTGGAGGCATTGCGTGTTGAGTGGCGGAACATAACGCCGAGTTTAACCTCATTACCAGACCGAGGAAATGACAATATTAAATATTTCATTCTTTCATTCAAATATATGACCGTTATCAGAATAACATAGCGCAAGACAATATTTGTCAGAGAACAGCCATCACTTTAAAAACATTATGTTCCAGATTTAATTAATTATTTTTTCCACAAGCTTAGTGCGAATTACACGAAGAAATAAAATTTTGCTCGTTCAGTGAACGTGATAAAATGCTGATGAAGATACTTATAAACCAGAGGCCAAGGGCTGTTATTATGAAGGCATAAGATATTATAATTATATTTTAAGTTCTATTTTGCTGTCACATTTGAAGAGTTCTTCAATACTTTAAACTCCTGTTTGTGAGGTCACTAAGACAGTGAAAAAAAGGTTTATATATTTTTTTTATATTTTTGAAATGTTATTCTACTCTTAAGAAATAATATTAAAAATATTTCTCAGAACGTTTAAATATTTGGAAACCTTCCAAAGCTCTGCACCAGGGCAGGTTTTAAAAGAACAGGTTTATATGTTCCAAAAAGTACATGTTTATTTATAATAGTTCTATTTTTTCTTTAAGAATATTTATAATACGTTTCAGCTATATATTATAATTTTACATATATATTATAATTATACATATATAATTATAAAAAAAACTGGTTACTCCATTAACCGGACTCGCCCACCGAGACTTCTGTACCATTTTCAGAATTGTATGTCAACGGGAAATACACCTTATAAAAGTTGACATGAAAATAAGTACAAATATAATAAGTTATAATAGTGTTTTTTTTCTATGAACATATAAATTTTGACTTTCGGCAATTTTCTTTTCCGTATTTTTTTTTGTTGCGTCAAAAGGTACAACATCTTTTGATTATGTGGCTTAGAAATATGCTTTTTCCATAGGTCCAATGGACAGTAGACTCAGTATTTGATATGAATTTTCGCTTGATAGCTCCATGCGTTCCTGAGAAAAGGATCTTGACGGATGGACAACCAACAAAGTGAAACTTTTAGGGGCTCTGTTTTTTTCTTTCGAGATACGGAACCCTGAAAACAAAAAAAATGTGATTTGTCAGTAAGTCTCAGGTTGTTATTCAAAGAAATTTTATCAGAAAAATTTTATCAGAAAAATATTTCAAAAAATAAATTTTCCAATTTTCGGTAAAATTGTTGGAAGTAACCTCCTCAACCACCTATTTCGCTTTGTCAAACGGCCTGCCTAACTGTAGCTAAGTTACATATGTAACACAAAATTATAAATAATATATATTTTTTTATTTTGTATCATAACATTACTTAAATAAAATTAATAAAGGTATTCCAAGCAATCTAAGTTTATTCATCTAAACTTAGTAAATAATGTGTTCAGTAATTTAGCGGTAAACTTCTTTTAAGCGCAGATTTTAGATTACAGTCGATTTCTGTAATACAAAAAAGCGAATTTTTCTTTAGGCGAATGTACACAGTATATAATAATGGCCATTACGGCGACTGTGAAGTATTTATATTACCTAATATTACATTTTTCTGCTTTATACAATATTTATTATTTCTTATTATACAAATATAAAATCTTATTCTTTTATTTTACCATTTTGCTAAAAAAGTAACAAAGTTATGTTCCTTTTGAAAACCTACACAAACCAAATAAATAAATCTTGGAGTAAGCTTCTTTTATAATTACAAAGAAGTAGGAAACTCGGGATTAAATTAAATAGGAGTCGTTTATTCGACTGGACTTGTGAGGGGAAATGCCACAGTGCCTTACTGAGCCTTGTTAACTTTGTTAGGTAAGTTCAATTTAGTTTTCTATGATCTTGTATAATTAAAACGCGTTATTTTTAAACCACGCGTTTATTTCAAACGTTGTGTAATACTCTATAGCTAACGAAAGTTACAAACTTCGTTGGTTACATTAGGCCGCATTTGATACGATGTTTATTTTTTATCCCGCACATAGCAGAGTAGGCAAAAAGAACCTGGGAACCTATTGTTATGACATTCTGTTCCCATTAAGGAAATTTTGGTTACCCACTTTCCTCTGACTTCTCGAGACATTGTGTGTTCAGTAGCGGAACTCAATGCCCTTTGCCTTGTTACCAAAGCGAGGAAATAAAATTATAAATCACTCAATTTCCCCAAGTTGGAATCGAACTCAAAATTGTCACGCTTACTATGACACGCTTATACCCCTGAGCCACGACGGCCTCATACGATGATTATTGAGAGGCAGTATTCATCGCCGCGCTTTGTCTTACCAGAACGGGAAGATGAGTAAGTAATTCTCTCTCTCTCACCGTTACTCCTCTCTCGGGTGGAGGTCAAACCGCGTATGCGATCAGACGCTGCCTCACGGCGCCACAACAACCTCATTCATATTTATCTCTCAACGCATAAAGAAAGTCAAAGGCAAAAATTTTACCCGTCAGTCTGCCTGTCTGTGTGTTTGTTTAACTGTCTGCGCCACCGTCCGTCCTGAATCAATTACTCGATTTGAGTGTGTTTTTTATTGAGTTTTATGTGCCTGAGATTTTTATTTTTTTTAATTTATAGTTAAACTAAATTCAATTTTACTAAACCTTAATGATTATTAAAATCCGTCGACGCCACCTTTCAAGTGAAAAACTAAACCAATTTTATCTGTTTGGGAGGTACGAATACGACACCGACAGACCTACAGACACAGAAACGTCAAACTTATAACACCTCTCTGTTTTCCTTGAGAATTAATAAATCTAAAAGTCTTGATTCATTTTGGAATCTACTTAGTATAGGAAACAGTTTAGACTAATACATAAAAGATTTTTCTAAAATAAGACATTTAAAATTCCTTTGAAATAAAAACCCTTAATAAAGATCAATCTCTGCGCCCCTTTTATTGCGTCGCGTATTCATCTCAATTACGTAGAACTCCTTATTTATCTCTTGGTGTAAATCGAATTAAAACATTATTCAAAATGGTTTTCCTTAACGATGACCTAATTCTATTTTGAAAAAAATTTAACTAGTTCCACCTCGTTTTTTTTCTATTTTCATGAAGAGACAAGATTTTATTAACAAAACGGTGTGGATTTGTTTTTTTTTATAATATCCAACATATTAGAACTCTTTCTATAAACAGCGAAATCAGAAAAAAACAGGCTTTAAAAATATTGGACAAATTGTCAACGAATTAAGAAAAGGTTTCAAATATCATATATTTCACAATGTTTGTGCTAAATAGTCACAATAAATAATAAATTATATTAAATAATTTTGTGTAATAATAATATTTTAAAAAATTTTATTAAATTTAAGATCGAACCGGCTCACATTTTTTTTGCATTCATTGCGGTATTTCATTATCACAAGGTTCCCTCTGCCTACCCTGCTGTGTGCGGGATACAGCGTGAAGCTGAAGCTGATTGCGTTATTTTCAACCTTTGTTACTTAGGTATATTTTTCTAAGCAAGATAACAAAAACAGTCCTTGGGCTATATTGTTTCAAATTATTACCATACAGCTTACACAAAGTATTGTATATATTACGTAGGAGGATGTGAAAACAATGATGAAAACAACAAATTTGCAATTCTCAATCATCTCTTCGTTTAAATAACAAAAATTTACTGTAGACGGTCCACCTCAAAAGCGCACCTCTTCAAATCAGTTCAAAGCTAAAAACATTTTTTTTATCTTTCTTAATTCTATACGTAGAAAAGATAAATACTTTAAGAATGTTAATAAAGAGTTTAATAAATAGTACCTATACATAGACTGTTTGTGAATATTTAGGCCGTTCACTATGAACATCATCTGTAGATATGTAAAAAAGTACCTATATATTATTATATAATATATAGGTACCCTATTTTAAATATTTTATTACAGAAAAAACAAAATCTAGCTATACAAACATTTTTAAAATAAAGTTAACGTGGCCTAAAACAGAAAACAACACAGCACTAATGTTTTATCACTTTGGTTATTTTTGGGCCTAAATCCTTTATCGCCGTACTCGTGTTATCCTAATGGAATTAAGTGTCCAGTGAACAGTGTATAGGTTTATACAACAAATTTACATAAAGGTTTGACTCTAGGGAACACTGAAGGTGAATATTATTTTCATAATTTTTTATAAGCATTATCTTTTTATTTTGTTTTTTCATATTTTAACTTCAAGCAGATTTGGCATTTACCAGGTTTCTGTAGTTCTCACTACTCTAGTGCTGAATCACTTTACCTTCCTTTGTATAATAATTACGATATTTATATTAAATATTACGACATTAGGGCTGCCTCTCTGTAAACGCGATGGGTATGGGTTCAATTCCCACTCGGAGGAACGAAATGCTTAATAAAAAACTGTTAACGAGACTAAGTGTGGACGGCGAAGAATGTGGGGAACAGAAGTATCTTAATTCTAAGTTCCCAGGTTCCTTTTGTCGGCCATGCGGCATTTATACGAAGTGATCATGGTGCAGTAAAATAGCATAATTATGAACATAAACATGATTTTTGTGGGTTGGATCCCCACTTATGTAACTTAACTATTGTACTTTCTCCGTTCTGATGCTACAGGTCGAATTGTAGTGTTGAGCTCCACCACATAAAATGCGGAAACCCGGATTCTGGCCAAAAAAAAATTAAGTGGAGTGTCTTAACACAAGGTTCTCTCTAATTATCCTGTTATATACGGAAAAAACCGTACAAAATAAATATTTGTTAACTTTTCAATATGGTTCACATTTCCCGATTCGAATCCAGCCATCATTTTAATAATACGCCTTACATTTATTATTTAATTTACACTGAGACAAAACCAAAGGTCCATTTATAAATTCATCATTATAAGCTACATTTAAGTAGGCGGTATAATTGTACATTAAAATCGCCATGTTTCTTTCCTTTATAGAGTGTAAGTAGCTTTTACCGGCGAAGCCGACAACAATGGCCGCGCACTTTATTACCTTTTATAAGGAAAGACCTTTTATAGAAATTAAATACCTGTTTTTTTTTTCATAAAAGAAATATATATTTGCTTTTAGTTATTTTTGTAAACGTAGGGTGAAAATTTGGAATACTACTTACAATTTTTACGTACCGGAATATGTAGTTATTTATTATTTTCTTTTTTTATAGCATATATAAAAAATAAAAGCCTTTTATATAAAAGGTACATTTTTTATGTAAAAGTTAAAAATCTTTTATATATTATTAGCATGGGGCATGAGGTCTTGGAACTAATAACATATATCAACAGATTAGACAGGACTTAGAACAAATCAACCTAATCAGCTTCAGCTGTATCTGCAGCTTCATGCTGGGTCGGGTAGCGGCAGAGAGAACCTAGTGTTAACACACCAAGTACACCAGTTCCGTATCTTCCGCCAAATTCTGGAGGCGTTGCGTGTTGAGTGGTGAAATTCAACGCCGCGCTTTGCCTCGACACCAGAGCGTAAAAACGAAAAGATTAGAAATTTAATTTAGTCAAGTGGGAATCGAACAGAAAACCTGTCGTGTTGTACGCATATGTGAACGCTTGTACTCCTCTTTCACGACTGGCCTGGAATGTTGAATGTTGTTAATTTTATAATAAAACATAATTCATCTTGGTATTTCTGTATATTCATAGATGCCGAGCCTCCTCAAGCCCCTTCTGTATAGAGAGCTTGAGAATGTCAGACTGTAATTAGGTAAAATTCCGTGTTCTGCGATATTTTGTGAAATGCTATTATACATAAACATAATAACTCACCTTCTTCAATATTACATAAAATTTCCATTTGTTCCCTTACATAAGATTAATTAAAAAAATTCCGACACAAAAACAAAATCCACAATAGAAAATATAATTAAAATCGAGTTGAAATTGGCACAGCGCTTGTAACTGAACTCGTCGTTTGTGGGTACGATTCTTATTTGAAGGAATGAATTGTTTTCAAATCTTCGCTCTGATATTGAGACAAAATTTAGTGTCGATTAGATGTCAGACCAAGGCGCACGCAGGCTGAATGATCTCTGTAAAGAGACTTTACAACCTGCAGCAAGGTTCCGTTCACATTTTTCCAGAGTAATATCTCACAACTCTTTCAAACGACAAGTCCCAAAAGCACAGAAAACTTTTTGGTTAATGGCCAAAAGTTTTCCGTGATCATCGTGAGGGAAAAGATCTGATCCATACACTCTCCTCCAAGTCTAAAGCCTGGGCCTCCCATTTTTCCCACACCTTTCGGGTCTTTATTGCATTTTTCTCGCTAATATTTTAGCATAAACGTCACTACCCAAGCTAATCAAACTGATTGTACTGATAGACAGTAGCTTGCGCAATATATCTGATAACCTTTGCTAAAGGCTAGTGGATATAATTATTTAAAAAGTTTTTTTAGATTAATTATTTAAAATGTACAGAACAATTAAAATTGAATATTTATCAACTTATATTATTGTTGTAGATTAATGTAAAAGTTAAAAAAAAAATTGTTAAAAATTATTATCATGGGCGTGTTAACGTAAAAGTCATTTCAGAGCAAATTGAGGGGCTGTAATGGTTTGAGCACATATTCAGAGGTCCTAAAATTTATATAAGTTATTAATACTTTATTATCCTGCTTTAGGTAAAAACCTACTCTGTTTAGAAAACTTAAAAGAGAATAGGTTTTTTTTTAGGATTCCGTACCTCAAAAGATAAACACAGAGCCCTTATTAGTAATGTTATCCGTCTGTTAAGATTTATCTCAAGATGGTATGAATATATCAAGCTGAAATATATATGAAATATTCAGGTCTACGGTTCCTTAGATTTAAGTCCAGGCAATCACAAGATATGAGTATTTATTGCGCATTTCGCCTTGAGTGGCGGAACTCAAAAAATTAAAAAATATTTCTATTTAGAAAACGTATAAAAATTTGAACGTAACGGGACTTGAACCCGCGCCTCCTGGAAACCGAGGGTTCTGAACCGATCCGAAAAAATATTACCAGAGACCTTTAATAGTGCTTTTACAAGAATAAAAAATATGTACAATACATGCCTATATTAATATTTCTAATAGAAAACGTCAATGTTGTGTTAGTACTAAATAAACATGTAAAATATGCTAATTAATAATAATATTAGTAGCGATCTGTACCTCAGTTCTCCAGAAACTTCGGTTGACCTTTGAAAACACAGTATCAAAGGTACTGGTGGAAGGTAATGTAAAAAACATTAGGACCCCCCTTTAATAATATTTGTACTACGTATCTTTATTAATTATTCGTAAGAGAGTTACTTAAATTAAAATTATTGTTACGAATCTAAGTTTGATACCTCGAGGCTATCAATGTCCTAAAATAACAGAAATTTATACTCGAAAATATACCTTCTAATAATTACAAAAAAAACTGAATTGTGTTAAGTGGCGGAACTCAACGTCGCGCTTTGTATTACCAAATAAAAATATTTAAAACTAATTATTACTTCGTGTGCGAGTCGAACGTACTACCAGTAGAATCACTTTGGGACTCTGTCCCACTGCGCCAAGAAGGCCTCAAAGACATATTATGTATTTAGGCACGTATACGCACGGTAAAGTAAATACTAGAACTTTTGGTTCTATAGAAATTACGAAGTTAAATCCAAATGTTCTTGTTTAATTTATTTCCAATAGTCTTGATAGTTCTTGATAATTTGTTGAACCAATTTGCTAAAGGCTAGTGGATATAATTATTTAAAAAGTTTTTTTAGATTAATTATTTAAAATGTACAGAACAATTAAAATTGAATATTTATCAACTTATATTATTGTTGTAGATTAATGTAAAAGTTAAAAAAAAAATTGTTAAAAATTATTATCATGGGCGTGTTAACGTAAAAGTCATTTCAGAGCAAATTGAGGGGCTGTAATGGTTTGAGCACATATTCAGAGGTCCTAAAATTTATATAAGTTATTAATACTTTATTATCCTGCTTTAGGTAAAAACCTACTCTGTTTAGAAAACTTAAAAGAGAATAGGTTTTTTTTTAGGATTCCGTACCTCAAAAGATAAACACAGAGCCCTTATTAGTAATGTTATCCGTCTGTTAAGATTTATCTCAAGATGGTATGAATATATCAAGCTGAAATATATATGAAATATTCAGGTCTACGGTTCCTTAGATTTAAGTCCAGGCAATCACAAGATATGAGTATTTATTGCGCATTTCGCCTTGAGTGGCGGAACTCAAAAAATTAAAAAATATTTCTATTTAGAAAACGTATAAAAATTTGAACGTAACGGGACTTGAACCCGCGCCTCCTGGAAACCGAGGGTTCTGAACCGATCCGAAAAAATATTACCAGAGACCTTTAATAGTGCTTTTACAAGAATAAAAAATATGTACAATACATGCCTATATTAATATTTCTAATAGAAAACGTCAATGTTGTGTTAGTACTAAATAAACATGTAAAATATGCTAATTAATAATAATATTAGTAGCGATCTGTACCTCAGTTCTCCAGAAACTTCGGTTGACCTTTGAAAACACAGTATCAAAGGTACTGGTGGAAGGTAATGTAAAAAACATTAGGACCCCCCTTTAATAATATTTGTACTACGTATCTTTATTAATTATTCGTAAGAGAGTTACTTAAATTAAAATTATTGTTACGAATCTAAGTTTGATACCTCGAGGCTATCAATGTCCTAAAATAACAGAAATTTATACTCGAAAATATACCTTCTAATAATTACAAAAAAAACTGAATTGTGTTAAGTGGCGGAACTCAACGTCGCGCTTTGTATTACCAAATAAAAATATTTAAAACTAATTATTACTTCGTGTGCGAGTCGAACGTACTACCAGTAGAATCACTTTGGGACTCTGTCCCACTGCGCCAAGAAGGCCTCAAAGACATATTATGTATTTAGGCACGTATACGCACGGTAAAGTAAATACTAGAACTTTTGGTTCTATAGAAATTACGAAGTTAAATCCAAATGTTCTTGTTTAATTTATTTCCAATAGTCTTGATAGTTCTTGATAATTTGTTGAACCAATTGGTTAATGTCAAAATATTATCGTCGTTTTTGTATTTTAAATATGTGAAAGAAAATTTCTAAAAAATATGTTACTTTCCTTACTTAGTTGTTTTTTATATGTATAAAATGGTATAAGTAAGTCATATTTTAATATATGATTATAAACATTAAATATATCATTTCATTACGATGATTTTTATTAAATGAATAATATGAAACCTGAAGACCTGGTGTGTGTTCGATTACAACTCGAAAAAATTAAATATCATTTTATATTTTCATTTGCTAGCTCTGGTGACGACGAGAACTGTGGCATTGACGTCCACCATCTCCGCTTCCAGAATTCAGCAGAAAATTGGGACGGAACGGTTTTAGTGGAAACGTCGTAACTTAACAATAAGTTCCTATATTCCATGTAGGTATATGTATATCCCGCACATAACAGTACTCAATACTGATAGTCATTTAAATGCTTGCCGCTAGATTAGCAGTATATTATTATTTTTTATTTAGATTGATTTAATAATTATAACATATAATTTTGTAAATAAAATACATATATTTAAGTAATTATATATAGCTATTCGCTTTTTTAATAGTGCATTGTTTTTATACACATAATATGTGATATGTTGACTACTTTTCTTTTTTATAAGAAATGAACAAATAATTATATAGGTAATATTAATAATAATAATAATCAGCTTCACGCTGTATCTCGCACACAGCAGGGTAGGCAGAGGGAACCTAGTGTTAAGACACTCCGTTCCCCACTTTCTGCCGGAGCCTGGACGTATTGCGTGTTGAGTGGCAGAACTCAACGCCGCGCTTTGCCTCGACACCAGAGCGAAGAAATGGAAATATAAATGTAAGTAAATATTTCATCTCTCTCGAGTGGGGATCGAACCCACAACCAGTCGGTTTACAGTCACACTTTGTGCCTCTGCGCCACGGCTGGCCTCAATTTGCCTTATTCACTACTAAGTGAAAACGATAAAGGAAGCGATCCATCTATTCTAACATAAATTATAAATCAAACTCGATACTTTAAGTGCTAGCTTTTAAACTGTGTAAACGACTAAGTGCTCATTCAATCATTTTAAAGAAAAATCTTACAACGTTAAAATAAATATAAAATTTTATCGAGTAAGATATAAAATAATATGTTATTTGTGAATTCAGCATATCTTTTCTGGTTTTTTTTTCAGCTTCACACTGTCCCAACATATTTCACATTCTTATTTCCATATTTTTGAATACGACAAAATGTTTTTGAGTACTGACTGCTACTTACCACACTATAACCCGAATTTGTGTGAATAATTGAAAACAGAGAGTGTTCTGACTCTCTCTGTTTTTTGCCATTTCGCATAACGCTTTATTCACAAGGAATAGCGGTGATATGGAAAATAAAAAAAATATGATAAATTTATTCCCGCCACCTACACATATTTAGTAACACCAAATTATTCATAATAAGGATTAATATCATTCTATGACTTGTTGTTTATTGTTCTAAAACTGGTAATAAACTCTAAGTTATTGTTATTATTTTGAACAAAGAACCTTATGCAAACCAGAATAGCTCAATGATCGTAGCGTACGTTCATATCTGTAGACGTCTATAGAGACGTCTATTTATAGTACAAAATAATATATTAATTGACACGCCTAAATCTTTTTAAAATATACAATAAGAATAAATTAAGAGGGAAGTGTAAATATTAGATTGTAGTCAAAATTTTAATATTTGTGTTGCTACGACGTAAAAGACATATATGTGCTTTAACGGTCAAAATAGTAAATAACAAAATGGTCGAAATCGTAAAGTCTACGCGGGTAAGTTACACCAGTGTATTTATAACAAAATTGCTCTAAAAATCTATATCTTCAGGTTTCACCTACTTCATATGGTGTGTAATAGATCCAATCTTTCCAGTAAAAGATACAGTTGAAGTACGAAATACAAGTATTGCGTGTAGAATGCTAAAATGAAAAAAACGCACTTTCAGCTTCAAGATGACGACATTAACTTAGAAAATCTGTCCAATTTAAACATTTTCAAAGAGTCAATAAAAATGCCAAATATTTTTTTAGAGATTTCAAATTAAGAAATAAACTAAATGTATCCTATATTTAAGTATGGTATGTTTGAAATGGTAATAATATTACAGATAAATTTACTGTATAATAATTGTTATTCTCCCTTACTCGTGATAAGGTCAGATTTTGCATTGCAAATTGTGTACAGATAATTCTGATTTATCTCGTTTAAAGTCGACTAATGCTAAACAATAGCCATCTAAAACTCTAGGCATTTAGAATTAGTGTTGTATCTGAAATAACATCTTTATTTATTATTACGATGACAGGTTCAAAAACTTAAAGATTAAGATCCCAGGAATCCCAGACTTACGTCATTTTAGCAAAGCTGACATTTTGAGAACGATTAGTCTACTATGTAGTTAATACGGTATGCATATTTACTAACTAAAAAGTGAGGCCCATCCAGAGAAACACTAACTAACAGTACATAACATCCACGCTCACCTACGTAAAAGTAGAAAGACTTGCATTTGAATATATTTTTAAGAATAATGGTAAAAATGTGTATGTATATTTTTTATTACCAGACCCTGTACGTGGGCCTTTACTCCCGCCAGACGTACTAAAGGTTGTTTAAAATGGAAACTACTAACTACATTATACAAGCAAAACTAAATTATACGTCTCTCCTGAAGGCGAACTGGAGTATTTAGTACCGAAGAGTGGCAGTAAAAGAGCTGTAGCCAGAACCCCCAGTGAGAGTTTATCACCACTATATGATAAACTTGAAACGTGAAGGGGCAGAAGATCATTTATAAAGTCACACGTTACCAGGATAAAGCGACGCAAGACATCGCAAAATGTATTTGCGTCAGAGATTCCCAGGGCACGCTGCTCTGTAGTCATATCTCCGTGACGGAGAGACGGAGAAACTACTTCGAGAAGTTGCTGAACATTCAGCATTCATGTAATCTTCATGACGACACATTAGTGACCTAGCCCACAGAGTAATAAATATTTACATCGAAGTCTCATAAAGTACAATCAGGAAATGGCAATCCATTTCCCCTAATATTATTACTGATCCAATTTGCTACCTCGCCCTAATAGAACATAGAGTAATGACATCAATAGAAGAAGCATCATAGAAACGAACTGTGTAAAGAGAAAAATGGCAATTTTATAAAGTATCAGTCGTGACAAATGATGCTAAATATACAGTAGGAATTGTATATACACATTTTCGCTACATCCTTAAGAGTATATTAGATTTTTAGGTTTAAAAGGAAATATACTCCACACAACTGGGTAGGCAGAGGGAACCTAGTGTTAAGACACTCTGTTCCCCACCTTTCGCCAAATTCTGAAAGCATTGCGTGTTGAGGAATGGATCTCGACGTCGCGTTTTGCGTTGACACTAGAGTCACGACTGGCCTGAACAGACACACATTTTGGAAGGTACACATTTAAATACTATATGTATTTTATTTAGAATATTTTATTATATTCTTTAATGCATAAATAAAAAAAATGTGAAATACAGTTGAAAAGATATGTTTTATATATAACATTTTTGAATTATTTGTATGTTATTGAATTGAAATTCCATCGTCAACATACGGTTTTTAATATGGTTGTAAAACTAGACACATAAAATAGATAGATAGATTCATAAAGAAAGAAGAGACAGATATATAAAAATAATAGAACTTATTTTAATTCAACTTATTTTAAAATTGAGAAATGGAAAAGCGATTTAGAGTTCAGCAAAATTACTAAAAATAACTGTGAACATTTTTTTTACATAATATAAGCTTTTACATTCTTCTTTTGGTCTTGAATTCTACTCTTTTAGTCTATTTACAGGCCTAATATCATAGATATCTTATGTTCTGCTGAAAAATGAAAGTTCTCTTTTCTGAGCATTATATAAATTATTTTCAAATTATTGTTGAGAAACAATTTAAATTTATGTTCTTCAACAAATCAAATTTTCAACTATGCTCTGCTGGCATTTTTACATTAATTCTGGTTCTAAAGTAGTCTGTATACAGAGTGTTTTTGTCATCACCACTTTAAATGAAACCACAATTTTAACTACTCTATAAAAACCTCATACAAATAAAACAAAATTTTTTTTTCCATCAATGTAAAAGTCATTTTTTTAAACAAAATAATTAATAAAATTATCGTTGTACAATAAAACGCTATTTGTCTAGAATGACGCACACAGGCACAAATATATCAAAACGATAACGCCGCACACGTTCATTCAAGAAATCGAGTCGTAAGTAATGGCAGTGATATTGAATTGTTTAAAATAGAAAGAGATATACATTTGTTACAGGTTTAAAACATCAGAACTATTTTTAAAACCTATCAGGATCTATAAAACACAGCTGGATGCGAAACGACAATGTTCACAGACAAGAAAATAAGTATAGATTCTTTGATGTTGTTAACAATTAAGCCGTCCACGTCATAGGCTTTAACTGATTAATTTATATGTATAACATTTGCACAGTATAACGGTCTAACAATAGATATTGAGAGATACTCTAATTTCTTTCGGCCTTATTAGTGTCTATCAAACTTATCGTTGGGAGATCGTAATCAATTAACAAGGCCGAATTTACCTTACTTTATAACAAAATACTATATCATTTTTTCATACTTTCCAGTACGTTGTGGTAATTTTCTATCTTTGGATTGCATATTGTTGATAAATAACATAATATACACATATACATATTTTTATATTAATTATAATTTACAAGATAACTTACTACAGTTTTAATATCCGAGTGAAATTAAGGCCGTCGTGACGCTGAGGCACAAGCGTATGCTTGTAAGCACGATGGTTGTGGGTTCGGTCTCCACTTGAGGGAGTAATTTATTATTTATTAATGTTTTCATTTCTTCAATCTATTAAAAAGGAAAAGCGCGTCCTTGAGTTCCGCCTCTCAACACACAATGCTTCAAAAATTCGGCAGAAAATGAAAAAATAAATATTCTACTTATTCTGATTCTCTAATTTTTTAATATTTACCCCGTGAACAAAATAGCTTTCGTCGGCATTCTTATTACATCAGTCCGTAACAAGAATGCTAGCTGTCGTTAGATGAATTTAATAAAAGTAGCGTTAGATTGGACTAGCTGAGAAATCAAAATATTAAGCTTTAACTTTTAGCTATAGTATATAAACATATACAAGCTACATAGCTTCACGCAGTATCCCGCACATAGCGTGGTAGACTGGTAGACAGTGGGAACATGGGAAAATAATGTTAAGACACTTCGTTATCATTAAGACACTTCCGTTCCCCATAGTATGTAGGTATATCTCATTAAAAAATGTATGTATTTATTTTACTGATTATATACATATTACTCATATAAAATTGTAGTACTCACAGGTCACACTTTTTATTTGAAATATATGAATAATAATTGAGGCCAGTCGTGGCGCAGCGGCACGAGGTGTGACTGCAAAACCGACTGGTTAAGGGTTCGATCCCCACTCGAGGAGATGAAATACTTAATTAAATTTATATTTCCATTGTCTTCGCTCTGGTGTCGAGGTTAAGCGCGGTGTTGACCTCTGCCACTTAACACGCAATGCTTCCAGAATTCGGCAGAAAGTGGGGAACGAAGTGTCTTAACACTAGGTTCCCTCTGCCTACCCTGCTGTGTGCGGGATACAGCGTGAAGCTGATTTGATTTTATGAATAATAATATGTATAAATGAAAGTGAAAAAAATATTTCAATTCAAAATTTAACGACGACATATAATCACCATCACGGAAAAGGATGCCATTAACAAGAATGAGCTCGTTTTACAGAGTGAAAACAAGTTTACTTAAACGCAACGTTTAAAGTATAATATTTGATATGTCATATTTTTATACTATTTACTTATATTATTATATTTCGGCGCGTTTTTTATGGATAAAAACACCATTTTTTGTAACTCTTTGCCAAAACTCTAGAAATCTAAACCACAAACATTTCACATTTAGTAGGTACATGCGATTACCTACAATACAACGCATAATGGGACCGATATCTCCAAAACGTAAATCTTATATATTAAAAGAAATATACTCGTATTTCTTGAATTACTTAAATTTCAGCAAAATATTGGTAAGTAAGTATTGGATCGTGTCTCAACAAGAACAGGTTAAAGATAAATTGAGATGAATCGTAGTGATTCAGCATCTTCGGGTAGGCAGAAGATTAACGTTGTAATAT
>DWQW01005823.1:0-17199 GCA_018249695.1 Heliconius erato demophoon
ACAAGAAATTCAAAAAAAATCTTTTTGCTTTCTATTATTCTTTTTAAGTGTCCCTCTATCCATTTCAGTCAAAATTACTAAATGTACAGACAAAATATTTTTACTGTCTTATTATATATAGAGATGAAATTTATACAGACTATGTGCCTACACTACTTCACGTCTAGTGCTTATACAGGATGTAGTGCACTAGAAGTAATGTGAGTCTTATACAATATTTAAACAGCATTCGAATAAAATAAAGCTGCCGTGATGTTACGTTCTCTTAAAGCAGTGCTTATTTAGTTTTAGTTAAATTTAAACAATTCGCTTAATAAAACTTACTTTTTCTGCTTTTCTTCCGAATTCCGCCACTCAACGATTATTGTTGGGCGCAAATCAACGCTACCTCTTGCCATAGCGTCCAAATGATCAATATTTCATTACTCTGTACTGAATTCAAAACCATTGAGCTTACATTTAGACAATCTGTCCAACTACGTCCTAATTACAAGTCAGTCCTACTGCGCCACGGTGGTAGAAATTAAAGCTTAATTTCTATAGGTTAGGTAGGCTTACAATAAAAAGCCTTATTTACATTTCCAATGAGAAATGACTATATTTTATTAATATAGAGTGACAACAAGTGACAATATATTAAGATAACAGTATAAAATGAAAATGAAAATGTACTTTTACATCCTTTTATACTGAGGTACACCCGTTTCACCTATTATGGGATTAATATGGGTTCTCGTAAAACAAAGGCATGCTAATAAAAAGGATTGCGCCTGTACACTCTACGTGTGTTTGTAAAATGACTTGGAGTTTATTCACATACTCTAGTATCTAAATGGTACAAAAGTTGCCTTCGCACGGAACGATAAACTGATGTCAATTGTAGTAATGGCTGCGAGGCAAAGTATATTTGCTGTTGGTAACTTCGCTGCTATAAAATAATTCTAATATTTTACAAGATTTTATTTAACTTGCCATTTTATTGTAGGGTGTGTGAAATCTTGGAAGCTAAAATTTGTATTACGACTTTAGCTTTAATGTCAATGAAATTACAAATAAATAATTCTGTTGTCAATTCAAAATGGCGGCCGCCGCCCAAAATGGCGGGCTACTTATTTTTACACCTTACACTTAATATGAGTATTAAATGATAGGATTTGATTTGCGTAATATAATAAATCATGAGAAACGTCTAGAGACTGAAGATGTACACGGAAGATGGCCGAAGATATTTCTGAAGTTAAAAACGTGGACAGTTCATATTTGCAAATTGCACTCGTTTGATTTGTCTTGGCAAGTTCTCTGGTGTTAAATGATATCGCGCGCCAGAATATAGAGATTGATCGGAGAACACCTTGCAATAATAGTGTACTAATAGAGACATATTTTAATATTATATTAAAAAGGAAATAATATATTTTTTTTTTTAAATATGAGCTTCTATTCGAAAGAAAGATATAATAAAATAAAAATGATAGTTCTATCAAATTGCAAAAGCTTGTAGCGCATATAATAAACGGAATTAATATTAAACAAACTTTTTACTCGATACGAGGTTTTACAATTTCTTAAAATTATTTTTATTTTAGTAAAGGTTATCTTGTGAACAGAAGCTTATTTTTAAAAAGGTGTGTTAATTTATATTTTATTAAGCTGTTATTTTTTGCTGTATAACAATTTAAATATAATATATGTAGCTACTACTTTATAAAATATCATTATGCATATTATTATTAGGCAAAAAATTGGCTTACAGAGGGATCTTTCTAGTATATTTCTAGCCAAAATCATTCTATTTTCAAGATATATTAGATAACTTACAAAGCGACATCACAAATTGTGTAAGGTAAACCAACAAGTAAGTACCATAAAATGACTACACGTTGTCTTATTTCTAATTTTCGTAGATAAAATTTGAGAAATTCATGAAGATGAAACTATTTACGCATCATCTACAGATACCTAACTAAAATTTCCTCACGGGAATACTTGCCTTAACTAACATAATAGTTTGTCACGGTCGACTCCGATAAAGCCCCAGAGAATGTTGTGCCGAGAACTTTCTCACTGAATCCACAAGGCAAGGCTTATGTAAGGTAATTAGCATTTTTTTTTAATACATAAATTTTATAAGGCTTAACTGATACCTATTAACTACGACGTTATATCTGTGATAAAGCATTTATGTATATTATCCATTTTTGTAGTCATTTTAAATATTTGTATAAATCTTTACAATTATATTGTTACTTATATTCCCTCATGAGACGTTTTTAAGATGGTCCAGAGACTAAGATACGAATAGTTTTTTATTCAAAAAGAAATTTGAGTAAGGCTACTTTTTTTAATTTATTATATTATAAATGACGATGAATTTAAAATTTGAACTCAGATATTTTTGTGTAAAGGATTTTTTAAGGATAAATTAATTATAAGAATTGCTAGTAATATTTCTGGAGTGGGCCCAAGTCTATTCTGGAGTGCTGACCAGCCAACCCCATATTCCTAAACCCATGTGTGTGCCCATTGTGTTCAAATTATATTAGTATAAATATACTAATATAATAAACTTCAAGAGTTTATTTGATTGAACGCGTCGGGAACATTTCAAAACAGGTCAGATTTTTTTTCTCTTAAATTGAACATTTATCCAAGAAGCCTAAGGGCTATACCAATTACATCACGCTACGGCTAGCAAGAGTGGAGCAGCAATGGTAATTGCAAAAGAAACACGGGAGAGCTTGCTAATCGACTAAAATAAAAATTAGGGAACATCTGCTAGTTACGTCACGTCATCACTCAGTAATATAAGCACTCGAAATAGATATGGGGGAAACACAAATTATTTTAGGCTTATTTCTCAGGAAACCCAAATTTACTTAGTAATTAAAATATTTTAACGTAATCACATGTGGAACAAGGCGGGAAATCAACTTTTACAAATAATATTTCTGTGTTATTTATTGTCAATATTTTATAATCATCATTATCAATACGAGTTATGCTGTAATATTTTCAAAATTATATATTTACGATTAAAATTATTATTATAACTAATGATATTAAGTAATCGCCAACCAGGCCAAAAGTTTCAAGTTTTTCTTAATGGAAAAAAAGAGTTTCTATAAAATTTTCAAAATACATCAAATAAAATATATGAAATATATGTACCTAGTCTTTTCATTTAGGCTTGAGACAAAAGGTAAAAAAGTTTCTGAAACTTTTATTTCGTTTTTTACTTCTATTTCATTTTTGTGGCAAAGGGTTTTCCATACATGTTTTAAGCCGTATATTTTTTAGATTATTCGAAAGTCATTTATTATTTATTATCCGAATTCCATGATAAAAATTATAAAAAAATTGCACCTACTTTAAATAAATATTTTTTTTTATAAACTATATAATTATATTTGTAACTGTTGAAATTTGTATTTAAATGTAAAATAAGACCGTCGTGGCCCAGGAGCCCAGGGGTGTGATACAATCACACCTGACGGTTGTGGGTGCGATCCCCACTCGAGGAAATGAAATATTTTTAAATTTAAATTTCCATTTCTTCGCTCTGGTGTCAAGGCAAAGAGCGGCGTTAAGTTCCGCCACTCAACATGCAATGCCCCCAAAAATAGGCGGAAAATCGAGAACGGAGTGTATTAATACTCTGCCTACAATGCTGTGTGTGGGATACAGCGTGAAGTTGAAAAAAATGTTTTTGGATGTTTTACATGTGAACTATTCAATAAATAATTATTATAAGCTAAGGAAATAACTTAACTTATTTATGATATTTGATTTTTAATAAGTCCTGAAGAATTACATAAGTTCTACAGACAATAGTTATTTTTATAAAATATATTAACGCCATTAATCGTGACCTGTAAAGTAACCTTTTTATTGGTTTGTTTATCTTTTATCTCGTGGGGCCGTGAATTATTTAATAGATAAACTATAGCCTGAATAGGGTATAGTCGATGTATTTTAAATAAATATTTACTTTATATAATATACATATAATTTAAACTAAAAAGCGAAATGCATGCAGTCAGTCACGTCGTTTCATTCAGCCAGGCACGTCTATCATCATATAAAAGGAAATTTATGGAACAATCTATATTCGAAGATTACATATTTCTTCTTAAAATAAATTAATAAAATTTCCCCACTCTGATAAGATTCGTATTCATGGGCATATCTAGAGATACTTTCCAGGAAGCACCAAAACTGTTTCGAATCTGGACTGTTAATGTTAAGTTTATTTTTAATTTTTAAGGTCATTTTTTATGATAATAAAATGTCTGAAGTGTTTCGGGGGTGGGTACGGCCTACCTGGCCCCTATTCCTAAATGTATGTTCACATTATCTTGAAAACAGACTGACTACCCTGCTATGCTGGAAATATTATAAATAAAATAATATGGTCACTTCGTTAGCCGGTATTTCATTTCTGGATAATGTTAAATTCTTGCAACAATAAATAGCAATTACTTATGCGCTATCATTATTTATGCGCGCACTCATGGTTTTATGATAATATGCAAACATGTCAGCGCCTACGTTCCTCGTTAATTATATATTATTATACATTATTCAGTCCGCCTCGATTTCATATAAAATAATTTATAACATTTTATCTAGTAGCCAAGGATTTGTGAAAATATTATCAATATTATGAAAAAGATAAACAATCTGTAGACAGAATTTTTCAGAATTCAATTATGGTGTATTAATTGTGAAATTTTAAGAAATCTATTTGTTAACGTAATTTAATTGTGAATTTATTCCATAGAATCAAATGATATAATAAGATAATTTTAAATTTTGGCATTTTGTAAAATATTTTCGGTTTTCCCTGAGACAAATATTTTTGGCAATGGCAAGATAAACGTAACTGCTAATTATGTCAATCACTATCTCTTATTATTGTATTTGTTGGTAAGCATTATTTTTATAAATTCAAGATTGCATAGTACTGAGACTGTAAACGCGGCAGGTTGTGGGTTCGATTTCCACTCGAGAAAATGAAATATTTTATATTTTCATTTTTTCGCTCTAATATCGAGGCAAAGCGCGGCGTGGAGTTCCGCAACTCAACACGCAATGCCTCCAGATTTCGCCAAAAAGTGAGAAGCGCAATGTCTTTACCCTGCTACATGCAGGATAAAAAAAAGATTACATAACACATAGATCGAAATCTCCTTAAATAAAATATTGTTTGAAATCACATTATTCAAGCATTTGAGACGTGTCATTTTTCACGTGTTGATTATAAACATAGCAACAAACATATCTTCAAAGTCATTAAGCACTTTGCTTTGCCCTTGAAAGAGTACAGGAAAAAGTTTTATAAGTTTTTTGATTTCTTGCATCTCTTGCATATCTCAAGGTGGGTAGAGAGAAGCTAGAGTTAAGACTTTTCCTGTATTTTCCACCTAATTCAGAAACATTGGGTGAGGCGTTGTTAAGCTCTGCATAAAGAATGAAACAAAACATGTGGTCACGAAGGATGAAAGAAAACAATATGGATTTTCTTAATAGCTTACGTGCTCAATGTCTCACATTATATTACGGTTATGACGAAAATAACTTTATGTTTGCTTCTTTGCTTGCAATTCTTTTCCATCAAAAGAAAATGTCATAGTTTACTTATTATGAGTTCATTGTGTTAACCATGCAGAGATTTCTGTTATACCAGTATTCAATGTGATAAATTTATTAACACTTTAATTTAAAAATCCAAAATGGGCAGCTTACGCCAAAAAGCAACCACACGGACCTGAGATGTTCGGCAGAACAACATTACAAACGACGACAACAATATTTCAACATTACCTCTTTAAAGATAATTATTATTTGCTTCTACGTGTTGTTAGTTATATTTCGCCCAGGTGGCAAAGAGTTTTAAGCAAACATTAAGTAAATCAAAAAAGCTAAAAAAGCTACGCTTTTCTTTTAATTTTGTTTTAAATAAAAAGAAGTTCTTAAATTTTTACTTACGCAATGGTCTTCATGCATAGTATAACTACTACTTTTTAAATATTTATTTTATCAACTTCACGCTGTACTCCCTACACAGCAGGGTCGGCAGTGGGAAACTAGTCTTAAGACGCTTCGTTCCCTACTTTCAGCCGAATTCTAAAGGCATTACGTGTTGAGCGGCAGAACTCAACGCCGCACTTTGCTTCGGCATCAGATCGAAGAAATGAAAATATAAATTTAAATAAATATTTAATCTTATTTAGAAAACGCATAAAAATTTGAACGTAGCGGGAACGTAGCGAGTTCCGCTACGTTAAATTTTTTACGCGCTTTCTAAATAAGATTTTTTCTTTCCTAAGTGTGGAATAACACTATAAAAATGTTAAAAATAAATATTTAATCTCCTCGAGTGGGGATCGAACCCACAACCAGTTGATTTTTCAGTCACACTATGTGCCCCTGTGCCACGACGTCCTATAATTTTAAATATAACTATACTTAAATCTTAAATTTCGAATCCGTCCATACTATATCTGACACCGACCATTAGTTGATGAATAATGAGATTGTTTGATATGTATTGTAAATAAACAATCTAGTAAAATCAATTAGCTTCTTGCAGATATTCACATGGAAGTAGCTACCTAAATACTATATAATAAACATATGTACATGCATGTCATTAATTCTAAGTATGGAGTGAATAATTTTGTATATCTCTTTTACGATTTCACCTTTACCTGTTGTTTTATTTTAATATTGTACATCGTATTGTGGAAAATGCAAGAGTGATTTAATATTTGTGTGTGACGCATTGGTTTCTTGAATGACGTTCAACAAATAGATTTTATTAAAATATATATATTTATGTATATTTAGCCAAATATTTTCATACAATGCTAGTTATTACTATGATATGGTATCATATCTGTAGTTTTGATTCTGTAGATATATATTTTTATTACATTAGCTGTGTGGAAACTCATATATATTGTTAAATACAGTTTTTGTAATATATAATTGAAAAGTTAACTAAAATTATTAACTATAATAAAATATAATTTGAAGTAGTAAAAGATCTATAAAATCTTTAATAATTTCACCATTCCACTTTTTCCAAACTATAACGATACTTCTGTCAATTGTGAAAGTTATGAACAAAGTTGTAAATAAAAACCATCAGCTTTAATTAATATTCAAAAATATAAATTCGAGTTTAATGAAATTCAGTGTGGACTTTAATTAAAATCGCTGACGCGTTGCACAATTGTTTGACAACTTTAACTAAAGAGAAACGAGAAACGAAACAGCCAATATTGTTACATACAAAATATTTTAATAATAATAATAATAATAACTATACTCGATTCATTATGGCATGACAAATAATGTAAACAAAAAATTCTGTTTCTCAAACTTTATTGTATTTTTTTATTTATATTTAATTTATTTAACGTGGAGTTTTCTATATAAAGCATTATTGCTTGTTGTGCTTGAATGTTATATATAAAATATATTTGTATAAAATAAGAATAGCAAGAAATAAAATGAAAATGTACAAGTTTTACTAAAAGTTACTTAACTATTAGGATAATAAATCTTAATATATCTATTATTCAGTTATTTATCAGAATTCGGAGGATTCTGAGGAACTGTCACCAACATTAATGACGAAACGGTCAACCACATTATCTATTAAATTAATTTTATTGTTCATCTTTTGCTCTTCTTTTATCACATGGTGACTACAGCTTTACCAAGCTTCTACTGTTGTATTTTTTATTAGAACAATAATGTTCTACTATAAATATTAATTACGAGATATAATTTATTTTTATAGTACTAAAATGTGTCTGAAGTTTGAGAAAAAGTTGACTTTTAGGTGTTTTTAAGTGTACATGACATATTTAAAAAATATTATTGAAAATAAAAAAAACTGAGTGCATACCAACATTTTTAAATTTTAAGTTAAAATATTCTCGGCTTTAAATATGAAAACAATCTTTATTTTTATTATTGTTGTTTTACTTACTACTTTTCGTTTTCGTTTATTTTTACTTAACTTCTTTTTATCTACTTTATATACAGAGTGCAATTTTATAAAATTTGAAAATATAAATATTTTAATTATATTTCGATAATAATAAGATATTTTAAAAAAAATGTTTCGAAAATAATAAGAATTTTGTAAAAAAAAATTCTCCCCGCTTTACTGGTATTCTATTTCAATTATAAGATAATATTATAATAAATTTTATGACTATTTATAATGTTATTAGCGAATTAATACTTAAAATATATATTTTTTAATTAATATAATAACTCCATCAAACCTGTAATGTAAAAGAACCTTTTTTGACATGTTTACCTTTTATGTCGTGCCTTCGTGAATCGAGTATACGTCATAACACATTTTGATGCTGACCGAGTAGCGCCATCTAGTCAATTTTCAAGGGGATAAATACATTATACATAAGTAGGAGACTTCAATACCAGTCCATTTCAACCCCACGTTCAGCGATTTACAATATATATATATATAATCTATTGGTAATCGTTTTTAATATATAATAATAATTTAAAAAAAATCCGTAAATTAAAGTTTTTTCTTTACAACGCCTGAAATTATACTTACTCAAATTATATTATTAACTTATTTAAAAACCATTTTTGTTGTGGTATTATTTTCGAGACTTAAAGAGCTATTAGTAGTAAGAGTTATTAGTAGAACTATAGAGCGATAGTTTTAAACTATTGTATGATAGGAAAAGCCTATTATTAAACTATATTAGGAGAAAAAATCACGAGCCCAGATCCAACAGTCGGGCTGTATTTTCCAATTTTTTTCAATAATCTGGTTTTTTCCAAAACACCAGAAATTCCCAAATATCTTTTGAACCACTGAAAATCGCTGAACGTACATGGGGGTGAAAATGAATACACATTGAATTTATTTAATTTTTATTCGCTCGGTACAACTTATTTATGTGATGTGCGTTAGCATCTCTATAGAGATAATTTTTCAAAGAGTGTCAGTTGGAAAACTGCACTGGCATCAATTTTTTTTTTACTTTATTTATTAAGGACAACTATCAAAACATAGACTTATTCGGATATCACAAATATGTCTTAAAAACTATTGGCGTGTTTAGTGTTGCTTTACTTATAAGCTGCCAATGCATACCCCATAGAGAGTTAACCCTTAACGTTAAAGTTTATTTTCTCGGTATCTAGTGTACTCGTAGATATCTTTATGAAATTTAAACTCAACGGGGCTATCTTTAAGCTTATTATTATATATTTTTATCAGTTTTTTTTGTATTTACCATTTACCTAAAGACAGCTATTTATGGGAGCGTCAGCACTCCTTTTACGGGAACAGCATATAAGGTAAAATATTTTAAATCCATACATAAAGAGTATTAATCAAGATACCTCAACAGACGACTCGATTTCGGAATGAGGCGTATACGGCGGTTTCCCTTTGATAGTTTTATGCTGCGTGCGTCGTTCACAAAGCGTTCTAGAAGTCCTAGGTCGCGGTTCATTTACTAACATCAAGAGAACGGGACGGGCCAGCGACCATATTGTAGTCAAAGCAGCTTTCGTTTTCATCACATGGAAACAAACTATTTACATAACAATTAAATAAACAGATAAATTCCACTGAAAACAACAAGAAACACTAAAATATAATTGTATAGCATTGTGACAGAGGCCTCGGGATGCCGAGACAGTGACCGCAGTATGTCTAAAGCAACAGCACCACGAAAGTGGCAGCTCAAGCACCTCAGACAGCACCACAAAGATGGTAGCGCGAACGCCACAATAAAGGCAGCGCAATGGACTCATCAGCAAGGCACCATTAGCTCCTGTAATATCGCCTGTAGCCGAACAGATGGCCACAAGATAAGACAGGCGCCAGATAGCGCATACCTCGCTGCCAGTATATGTTATGTCTGAAATCAAACAACACTCAACATAATTAGAACAAGGAGTCATTAAAGTATATCAGAAACGTTAGCGGATTTCGAGCGAAACGTGGGTATTACAGAAAAAGAATGAAAGAAAGATGAATGCTGTGGAGATGCGATCTCTTCGTAGGATATGCGGAGTCAGCTTAGCAGATCGGGTTTGCAATGAAGAGATACATACAATGGTAGGTACTAGCGACGCTTGTTGCTAGCCCTATACACCCGAATGGGAAGAATGGGAACCATCGCTATGTATCCATTATTGCAGTGAAGCTGGCAAAGATAGCTTTGAATGTGATTTCTTTCAGGCATTTTTTCAATTTTTCATTAAAATGGGACAACATCATAGAATGTTACATGACATCACCTATGGTAGCCTTGGTTTATTATTAACCGTACAGACTACAGACATTCACCTTGGTCTTGATCTATAGGTCATTGCTGTTCTGTATTCTATGTGTACACACATTGTCTTAAAGCTTGTATGTAAAACTATTTTCTTTTTGTTTTATATTTTGTTTAATGTGATTGTATTATATATTTTTATTTAAAACAATAAAAAATCCTTATAAAAATTACGATCATAAATTAAAGCAATCGTATTAGAATATTACAGATTAAAGTAATAAGAAATCATATTAGAAGACATTATAGTTGTCAGTCAATTTTGTTTCTTAAATAATTAATCATATAGTTCAAGCGGGCGAAGCCGCGGTCGGGCCCCTAGTATATAATATAGGTGTCGTGACCGAAATATCAAGTTTATAGATTTTGAAGCAAAAGTAATAACAAAATAAATCAATTCTATACTAAAACTGCGACCAAATTGAATTCTGTCAAAGACAGGATTGTTTCATTGCCTAATTGGTAAACATCAATGACAGATGTTGGTTAACATTTTTCAATTAATATTTAAAATTATATGTAAATTTTATTAAGCTTAAATTACCGTAAGTATGTACGGTGCTATGTAGTTGGTGTGTACCAAACATACCAACTGCATAATATATAAGTATTATAAAAAGGTATACATTATATAAACACCTTTTTATCTTTCAGTATAGCCCGCATTTTGCACATACAAAGGAAAGCGAGTGATATACATATCAATTCGCCCTCCGGTTTCCACTCATTTAGAGAAATTGAATACAGGAATAATATATACCGGAAAGCAGAAACAGCATTGAGATTTTTTAAAATAGACTTAAAAAATAAGCTCTTATATTTTAAATATGAAAAAATCCGCCGCATCCTTAAACAAACCATCATCACATACAGTAACACATTTTAACTGCGTCACTAAAATGGCTGTTGATAATATTGAGTAACAAAGTAAATATCAGATAGCAAGATGATCTTATAAATCAAATATTTGTATAGCCATAATTCGTTCTTAACACCTTTTCACAACATTTAAA
Source organism: Heliconius erato demophoon (assembly GCA_018249695.1). Lineage (NCBI taxonomy): Eukaryota > Metazoa > Arthropoda > Insecta > Lepidoptera > Nymphalidae > Heliconius > Heliconius erato. Next base: position 11,363 of record DWQW01005823.1, read on the forward strand.
TAAATTTTGGAAATTCAAAAATTCCATTGACGTTGTTAAAAGAGCCTCTGTTGACTTAAGTATCCGATTAGTCACAATGTGAAGGTATACTTAGTGCTATTTGAGAGTTCTTTAACCTTTCGCTAAAACGGTAAATCTATTTGAGAGTGGTTTGAATATAGTATAAATAAAATGTAGGACAAAGTTTAAATTTGAATGGTAATACCACTCAAAATTATATTGTAAACGTGATAAAAAAGTTCTTAGAAATAGACAATTTTCTTAGAAATAGACTATTTATTCTCTTAGAAATACTCTCCTTCCGTCACTATCATTATAAGACAAGAAAATCTGCCGAAATACCATTACACATACAAAATTATCAACTTATGTTTAATTTTAAGGTGCATTATGATTTCTGTAATGAAAAATCTTAATTCACTATACTCACACAAAATGAAAATATTTCTGATTAATATGTATGTATATGTGGGGAACGTGGAAGTGTTTTAAGGACAACGGAGTATCTTAACACTAGGTTCCCAAGTTTCCTCCGCCTACCCTGGTATATGCGGGATACAGCGTGAAGCTGGCAAAAATGCATACAGTAAATACACTTATATATAAATTTTCCTTTTATCTTTACGCATTTTTATATCTAACGAGAAAAGGCAGATAGACCTCAGTAATAGTAAATGAGTTTACTGTTTTCAACAACAGATATATTATGCATTTTATATTTTTCTGAAAAGTGAAACTACTTGTAATGCCTTAATATTAATTCTTGTTAGAATCAAACCTATGACAGCTATTGTATTAGAAGTTAAATTGTATTCAAAAAGTTATAGTAATTATTTCTCTCATAAAGTTAAAGGTCTGCATACCAGTTGCAAAGTTATTACCAGAAATAATTTTATTCCCACATGACTACAAGTCTAAAATGCCTCCACTAATTTATACTTAATGATCCTTAAGTCATAGTGATCAATGATATTTTAACAAGCAAAAAATGTAAATCTAACATAAATTATACGATAAATAATACTTAACCTTAACCCCGGATTTCAAATCGTTGATCTATGCTTTGTAGTAGACAATCGTAAGCAAATCCAAATAAATAAATATCTCATACATGTAATAAAACTGTAACTCATCGCTGTGTGTACATGGAAGATAATCAACTTCTCGCTATCCCGCACATAGCTGGGTAGAGTGAACCTAGTGTTAAGACACTCCGTTCCGCCGAATTCTTGAGACATTGCATGTTAAGTGGCAGAACTCGACTCGACAGAAGGGCGAAGAAATGAAAATATAAATTTAAGTAAATATTTCATTTCCTCGAGTTGGGATCGAACTCGCAACGTCGCATTTGCAGTCACACTTTGTGCCTTTGCGCCACGACTGGCCCCAATGGAAGTATCAGAAAATCTAACGTTGGAGACATTTACCAAAGTAATAGAACATAAGACAATAGTTTTTTTTAAATATTTGTCTATTTGTCGCTTGTTTGTTTGTCTGCTTTGTACGTTCTAATCTAAAGTCTAATCTAAAAATTAACAGTTTAGATTAGTTATTTTTATTTAAATCGGTTCATAAATAAAAAAATGTCAATATAAAGAATCGCATGTGAGAAAATATGTATTTTATTTAGTGAATTGACTGAAACTTAAGTGTTCAATTTATGGATATTGTCTTTGAAATAATGTTATTAGATCACGATTAAAATTCAGATGGCTAAATTACTATCGTGATCTTATAACATTATAGTGAAAATAAATAATTTAAATTTAAATTTGTAATACAAGCGCGCGAATCCGCAGCAGCTAGTATTATAATAGTAATATATTTTTTTATCGTGCAAGCATCTTAAGTCTTATTTAAAGGAAACTTAGGACTTTGTGTTAGGTATCTCCGTTGTATATGTACACTATACTATTTCCTGACATTAAAAACAACACTCTTATATTTTTTGCTAGTCATGATCAAAGTACTCTTTATTTAAGAGTATGAAGTCATGTTTCTTCGTAACAAAATGAACAATAACCTCTAATATAGCATCATTTATCTCTGTTAAAAGATCAAATTGTATCATTGTTTCATAGCCAAAAAATGTTTTTATATTTAAATTATAGCTAGAATCTTGATTGATTTCAATTTCATTGGTAATTAAAATCATTGCTATGACAAAAACAGTTTAATTAAGACTGACGAAAGACAATATGCGCCAGATACAATCATATTTGTGATGCTGTAGATTTTTATTTTATACACTTAAATAAAAACGAAATCATTTTTCATTTAGTTTCATAAATTTATATTTTAAAGAATAGAAATTACAAAACAACCATTACATAACTATATTGTGAAACAAAGTCTATTTTATCACCATACCTTTACAACGGCAAGTAAATTAGCGTAAGTAGTAGTTTTAGATTTAATAAATTTGATATTTAATAAGTGAATGCCATTTTAATGTTACTTGCTCCTTTAATATGTCACAACTAAATGATATTACTGAATGTGATTCAATGTAACAGCAAGATCGGCTGATATAAATCAAATTACATCTTGTACTGACTGTTAAAAGCTTTTCAAGGTAAACTGGGAAACAAAAGAACATTCTATACGCAAATTACATATTAATTATAACAATAAATAATTGATGAGTTCAAGAGAAGTAACTAAAGTTGGTAATTTTTGATATAAGGTTTTATAAAATGGAGATACCACATTCATAAATGAGCGACTATACAATTGTTGCAGAATTTTTATCGAGACAATTTATCATGTATTCGACCAGGAACTGGAACAATATCCTGATATAGGCATTAAATCGAATAAGCGCTGTTATGTTCAATTGGTCTCTACTGAATAAATAATCTTGAAAAGATTTAAAAAATAGGAATGAAAGTAAATACAAACGCATGCTCAAATAAATAATAAAAGCTTCGGTTACTTTTATAAAAGGTAAGAGTAAAAAGTAATTAAATAAGAGTAAAATTTAAGTTCGCTAAATTCTTGGTATCCACTGGCCCGAACAAATTTCGAATATTCACCTTCGTGAACTTTGCTGAGAATCACCGATCGTAAATGAAACATCGCAAGTGGAACCAGATTGGGCACACACTGCGTCGAGGTCCGGACCATATACCGAAGCAGGCGATTGGAATCCTCAAGGAAAGCATAAACGTGACCGTCCCAAGCAAATTTGGAGTGCTCAGTTTTAGACAAGACGAAGAAGATTGGCCAGACATGGACTAAAATTAAACGAGAAGCAAATAAAAAATCAAAAATGCCTTTTTGATTTTTGAGAGTTGAGACTCTATGGATATCATCTGCCCCAACTTAAGGATATAGAAATGTAAGTCAAGTAAGTCAAAACTTAAGTTGTGGTAAGTACTTGAAGGAGACAAGAGATAGGGTGAAATATTAGTATATAATTATCAGTCAAAATCTTATGAAACTACCGTGTGTGAATGAAGTTGTACGTTGAGCAAGTATGTTTAATAATATATTAATAATAGAACAGACAAATATAGTCAAAGTCTACGTCGAATAATCGAATCTTACTATAATATATATAATATATACTACGTATATTGTCTCTTGTCTTGAGAGTAGAGACTCCACCTAATGAAATGTTGGTATCGTCGGCATTATATCATAGTAACAAGACATAATATGATATAGTATGTGGGCTTTCATATAAAAAAATAAAAAACAAAATCAAAAAACAGAAGCGCGGACCCTTTTATTATTTGTGCAAATAGGTACCCTACGTATTTCATCATAATTTTGTCACATTTACAAACATTATGTCTGAGATGAAGAATATTATATATTTTGCAAAACATTTTATGCATTCAAAAAATGATTGAGCGTCAAGGGATTGAAATCACAAATCTATGAATGCGGTCTTTTAAGGAGACGTAGGCTGAGATTCATGAATTTTTCATATTGTGTTGACAGTAATTTCCATACCGACGTGAACGATCGAGTGGCAGAAGAGGGTTGATATATAAAAATATGTATGTATAACTAAGTAATATTTGATATTTATAATATAATTGATTTTAGTCCCATCGTAATTATTGGAAGCATATATCTATCATGATTTCACTAAGTTAATATTTGCATATAATTTAGTTTCTGTCAATTTCTTATCATAACCGCTCACTCTGTTTTTCTTATGTATGCCAGTATCAAGACAAAATATTATACCAGATTGATAGTTACCAAATGTTAATTAATAAGATCGATAAAATATGTTATCTTTTTGGGTCCGTTATTATCTATAGTTATTACTGATTAATAAACAATCTTAACTATAATCAACAGCTAACGATTAATTTTAGAATCATGTTAGAGGTAAAGGGTTTAGAAATTTAACGTTTCAAATACCTGTCCGCAGATATTCACAGTTCCAAGTTTACCAAATCTAATTTTATACTTGTAGGCGCCAAAGTTTAGAACTGCGAAATTGACTTTACTGCTTCGGAAGTTTAAACTCCGCAAGGAAAATGGCAAACAACTATCCGAACAAAAGAGTTAAGAAAAATATTTCTATAAAATATAATGACATTAAATAATGAATAGTGTAATATTATTTATGCAGGGAACTCTGTTAAGAACTTAACGTTTTTTAAGACGTACGAGTATATCGTGTTTATTAGTTCACAAAATGTGCACTGACATCAATTTACTACTTATTTACTTTGACATATGTAGATCTCTATTTTTACTTCTTTCAATTGTATCCAATCAGATAAGATCGAAGTGTCTTATCACTAGCTACTCTCTTACGGTAGTAAGACTACTTGCTATGTGCAGGATACAGCGTTATGCTGATTCAATTTATTTTTAATTTTATTAATCAAGATTAGACCTAATCCCGTTAATTTACACATATAATACCTACTTCCTACCTGACACAGGCCTCGCTTTAAATATACCTTATACCACATTGGAAAAACATATACTAAGAAGGAAGGAAGAATATATAAGCTACTGTATAGTAGTAGATATTAAGCTGTAGTTGTGCTTATTAAGTATAATCTACATATTGTAGTAGTACATACTACGTACATCAAAAACGTAGTGCCTCTTTTTGCAAAAATGGTGGGGACGGAGGAAATAACACAGAGATTTTAAATAGAGAGAAATTTTATCACACTTAATACTTTTTGTCCGCTTCACTCTGTATCCCGCAGGTTGCAGGGTAGGCAGAGAGTGTCTAGTATCATGACACTCCGTACGCCACTTTGCGCCGAATTCTGCAGGCATTGCGTGTTGAGTGGGGGAACGCCCAACTTTGCCTTGTGGTAAAAAGTAATTTAAAAAAAAAAGACTGTAAGACAGGGTTGCATATCAGTTCGAATGGAATAAAAAATGATAATATTGTACACATGTTTTCTTTAAGAGCTGTATCATCATTTTTATATAAATATTTCAGTCAAATCAGTTAAAGCCCTCGCGACAAAATGATTGCATTATTAAACCTCTTCTTTCTGACAGAATACATTTTGCCGTCTTCGTAAAAAAATCATCTCAACAGATTTCCTTAATAATATTTGTTTGATAGGAGGGTAGGTACTTTGTGCCGTAATTAATCCCGTTGCGTATAGAATTTGATTTATAAAACCTTATTGTATGTTTATAAACTGGTTCACAACATTTTTAAATCATCTTTACAACATTTTATGATTTTTAAGCATTTTTTAGATAGGTAGAGGTAGAGGCCGGTCGTGGCGCAGCGGCACGAGGTGTGACTGCAAAACCGACTGGTTGTGGGTTCGATCCCCACTCGAGGAGATGAAATATTTACTTAAATTTATATTTCCATTTCTTCGCTCTGGTAT
>DWQW01005824.1:0-17198 GCA_018249695.1 Heliconius erato demophoon
TATCGAGGACAAGCGCGGCGTTGAGTTCTGTCACTCAACACGCAATGCCTACAGAATTCGGCAGAAAGTGGGGAACGGAGTGTCTTAACACTAGGTTCCCTCTGACTACCCTGCAGTGTGCGGGGTAGCATTAAATTAAATATCCTATTAGAGGCACACCATACAATAATTACATAATTTTAAATATTATAGCTAATAAACAGCTAGATTAACGAGACATATATTAAAACTTTAATATAGTTAAATTGTTTATTTATTACAATAGAAACTAAAAAATAGTCGCCATGTTTTCCAAATCCAACCGGACTACAAAATTCGTCTCTAATTCTTAATCATTTAGCCAACCTAATGGCCGCTTTTCAAATTACTCTAGTCAGTTCGCTACTTGTTATCTTGTTAGTGGCACGACAAGGACTTACTGGACTCAGCGGTTTCTCTGCTAATTCCACTTAAAATCGACTTCAATCTTTATTCACGCTCGCTCTAAGCCCTTGATTTCTTATTCGTTGTACTTTTGGGTTCTCCTGTTAGGAGGCTTTGTGGTGAATGACATGGGTTGAAGACGTAAATGATGTGAAAGTAATCTGATACGTAGATATCAACATGGTTTCCCTTTCCCTGAATTAATAAGTACCTACAACGTACCTATATACGAAATGTATTCTAGATTTACGTAGGGGGAACCTAGGCTTTGGCTAGGTTAAGGCTCTCCGTTCACCACTTTCCGCCAAATTTTTCGAGGCGGATTTTTTTTATTGCGGTACTTTTTTGCCTTGGTGCCGGAGCGAAGAAATGAAACTATTAATAATTAGTAATACATTCTCCCGAGTGGAGGGAACCCCAATCGTCTCGTTACAGTCGCACTCTTATGACCCTGCGCCACGACTGCCTCAAATAATGCATGTCAATAATATTTCGTACTATCTAGCTTAAACATTTATCGTCGTGAAGCTACATACATTTAAAATTATTTTTTTTCTGGTAACGTAATGGTGTAAACAGTGGGGGCATGTAGTGTGACGTTGACGACCCTTGATGTTGTCAAACGAAAGATAATCATAGGGTTGTTGGTCATTGTCCTTCCATGTCTCTATCGATTATAATATTTGTAGGTGCATTGCGAAGACTGTGTAGTAGAATTCTTTTCATCATTTCAGCTTCACGCTGTATCCTGCACACAGCAGGGTAGGCAGAGGGAACCTAGTGTTAAGACACTCCGTTTCCCACTTTCTGCCGAATTCTGCAGGCATTGCGTGTTGAGTGGCAGAACTCAACGCCGCGCTTAGCCTCGACACCAGAGCGTAGAAATGGAAATATAAATTTTAAGTAAATATTTCATCTCCTCGAGTGGGAATCGAACCCACAACCAGTCGGTTTTACAGTCACACTTAGTGCCGCTGCGCCACGACTAGCCATCATTTAAGTTATTTAATTACGTTTCATACAGAGTGCCTATAGGTAGATATATTAACATGTAGGGAGGGGAGTTTCATGACAGAGACGTTAAGGTCAAAAAAGAAATAAGCAAAAAAATGGTTATACATATAAATATATTAAAACAAATAACAACTTATTTGTTAATTATTAAAGTTTAATTTGGCATTGATATTGTTGAAATAACTAATCAGATATTTTTAATTTTAATATTAACTTATCCTTATGAAAACTCTATCGTTCCTCAGGGTAAGTGGAGTACGGGGTAGCCAATTTTGGGAAGAACTATGTTGGATTTTCTCTATATTTTGTCGTTAACAATACTTGCACATGCTGCATATGCAAATAAGTATTATTTACCCATATAATGTAATCACCTCTATGTTTTCAACGTCAGAATTAGCTTTTTAAAGTCCTGGTTTTTTTGAGTTTTTCTTTTCATTTAACTTGCTCTCGTTCCTATAATTCAGTTTTTGTTAGGGATTGAAGTAAAAAATATATGTCGTGCCCCGTCGTCTCCATTACGCCCCCATATCACTATGAAATGAAATAATGAATGATATAAAGAACAAATAATTAAATTAATAGTTAGAGCTATTTTATTCAAAACATATGTTTTATATTTATATAAATATATGTATAATGTTGTTAGAAATGTACAACAAAAAAAATCTAAACATATTAGTAATTTTTTTTCTGAATCACACAAATATGCACACAAAATCACACAGAAAAAGTTTTCTGTTTACGAAAAATGTCGCGTATATACTCGCAACGACGACCAACGACCAAGTGACCATCGAGTATACTAGACCATCTTGTAGCCTTTAGCAAAGACTGACGCAAATCAATACTATACATTAGTAGAATTTTCAGCTTATAAGTTATAATTAATAAATATTTGTCATATAACGCTATTCTATATTTTATGAGATGGAAGCTGAAACGAGCACTCTTTGAAAGAACCGTAAATAAATAGAATTACTTCCAGGTTCCCAACTTTGTTCAAAGTTAGGAGTTAATCTCGAAACTTGAAGTCGTAATATCTCGTATAATCTTGATTTTCACGACAGAAACGATATTTGTTGCCTAAACTTTGTATTAACGTGTGGACTTGAGTGTTTGAATTTTTGATAACTGTATATAGATAGTGTTTGCCCTCCGGTAGTTCCGGGGGTTCCAGAAGTTTCCTAAGCAAGCAAAGTGTCTCCTATAAAGTTGTCTGCGATGGATAGCAATTCCGTATCTCCTATGCCTGAACTGGCGCCGATTGCGGAGTTCGACAAGTCACCGCCTTCTCCGCCCAATGAGGAGGTGCCAATGGACGATTTGCCGCCACCTCCTGCCACCATCTCCCAGGCTGAAGGGAAAAAGATTAAAATGTAAGTAGCCTATCTGTGTATATAAATTATTTATATATTTTATTACGTTCCTTTAGAGTAAAAACATGATACGATGTTTCTATAGTTAATTTCAGGTACTCAATCAAATTAATAAGAATATATATACTCTTATCGGTAATTTCTAATGTATTTTAAATAATTTTATTGAATAAATTTGTATAGATAGATATTTCTAAAGCGCCCTCTAGTTTTTTACTTCACATTACTACATATCAAAATCAATGTCAGCTCAAGGATTAAATGTGCTAGTTTTGATAGGTTCCCATAGATGGCGCTGCAGCACAATATGTTTAAATAAATAAAATTATACATTTTACATACGTTACATATTACTTAAAATTTTAATTTGTTAATAATTTATATTATTTAATAAAATACTTTCCTAAAAACTACATAAATGTAATTAAATACTTTTTACATGTAATTGCAATAAAAATATATATGCTGTCTCTGTCGCACAGCCGATGTGTAGAGTTGAAGTAGGGCGCATATCGAGTCCGTTTCGACTCGAGTCGAGATCTCGGATAGTGGTTACGCGATCGAGGAGGGAAACATGCTCATGTGATTGCCGCCAGATTTCTAATTTCGAACACTTTTTTTCACAATCGACTGGCGTTTTGTGTTTTGTGTAATTTTATTTTATTTTTATAACTAATTGAACCGTAACCAGTGATTTGTTTGTTTGTGAATTTTACTTACAAAGAAAATGACACGTAAAAGCCAAACGTAAGTTTTATTTTACATAATCTTTGTATATAACAGATGTAATTATTTACAATGTTTAGTGTTGCAAAAGTTAACCATTTTTTAAAAATTATTTATGTTTAATATTTTGATAAGAAATAATAAAGAAAAATCCTACTACTTTTTATCTTGTAACATACTTTTCGTATATTATTTACTTAGCTTGTTTGCATAAATTAAAAACAGTTTAACTAATGTTGTTAAATTTAGTACACATTATCTTATTTAAATTAATATTATTTGAATAAATTTAAATGTAATTAAAATAAAATATACTAATAAATGAAAAAAAAACATTAAGAATATGTATTAGAATGGGATATGTATATAAAAACTTATTTAAAAACTGGATATTTTCAAAAGTATCCAAATACGAACGAGAGAAGAATTACTCGACAGTTTCTTTATTAAAAGCGAAGCCAGTTTTGGTCTTTAGATTGATTATATTTGATGAGTGTGGAATTCTAACATAGCGGACGTCAGTAGAGTCCCCAATTACGTGTAAAAATTTCATTGTAGTAATTGAACATGATCATATTACAAGGATATCCGTTACTTTAACAGTTAATGACTATTATTAACAAAATAAATTATTTTTTACTTATTTATTTAGATGATAACCCGTTATATCGCTTATTGTATATCAGAATATGAAATTATTAGGATTTTAGGAGAATAAATTGCTGTTTGTGAACATGGAGATATGACCTCCAAGAGCTATATTGAATATAATTTGTAGTGGGTCTCAGTCGCAGGGAGCTAGTCTCTCAGGAAATGGGATAAAATTGATGCCGTTTAATGTTGCGCTCGCGCACGGGACACATGAGATCGCAACAATATCGACTGTGGTTGAATATTTTAAATTGAATGTAATAACTTTATAAAACTTACTTTTATATAAATCTGCTTCACGCTGTATCCCGCACACAGCACGGTAGGCAGAAGGAACCTAATGTTAAAACACTACGTTCCCCACTTTCTGCCGAATTCTGGTAGCATTGCGTGTTAAGTGGCAGAACTCAACGCCGCAAAGCAAAGAGCAAAGAAATGAAAAATATAAATTTAAGTAAATATTTCATCTCCTCGAGTGGGGATCGAACCCACAACCAGTGGATTTTACAATCACACTTCATGCCGCTGCGCCACGACTGGCCTCAACTTTTACACTTACACTTTTATATGATTTTTATAATGTTTTAAATAATATATAGAGATAGCTTTATATGATAATATCAAGAATATATAATGTAGCATAGCTGTATCTGCTTATATTTAAGCACTTAAACATTTTTTTTCTTTTAGTAAAATATAAAAGGTTAATTTGTGAATTATACAATATACAATTATATATATGAAAAATTAATAATTAAAATATTATTTTTGACATATGCTTTAACGCGAAATTTCGAGAACCTATAATATAAAAACGATAATTAGAAACTTGACTGATCTTATTAAAAAAACATTTAATACTTGGAAAATCTGTTTTTTAATTTTATAGAAAAATAAAGTTTGCTTTTCAACTTCATTCTTGTATTGCTTAGGTTTAAAGTAAAAGTTTCATACTCTGAATTAATTAACTCGTACTTTTAATAACTTCTTGTTGCATCGAACTTACGAAGCTTTCAAGTGATAGTTAATTAAACTTGGTAGAAAATGTTAACGTAATATTTAGTTTACTTGCTAATAAGATTTTCTTAGCGTTAATGCTTGTAATTAATTATTAATTTATTAATATTAAATGTAGTATTCTTTATAAAATTTTATTTAAAAATTTTCTAATTCGTAAGTTTCTCTCCCTTTTTTTCTACTGTAAAGTAGAGTTTATATATTCTTATTATATTTTTTTAATAATAATCAAAATAAGTATTAATGATATTTGTCAGATATTAGTTACGTCAAATTTCAATAATTATATTCATTTTAAAATATATATTAAAACGTGTAAAGAAATATATTTTGGAATTTTTGAAATAAACATTTTTAGGTTGATAAGACCAATTAAGTATATATTTACCAAATCGGATCGAATATAGAGCTCGTTGACTTTCTTTCCAGTTACTTTTATTAACACCTCAGACGTGTAGTTAGATTAGTGTCATAGAACCGTTTTTGCGTGAAAGAAATTGCTTGTTTATAAAAAAAAACTTGTCGAGATCCAGTTGCGAATTGAGAGCGATGAGAGCGGAACGGGTTGGGCCGGCTTATGCACTTGACGGATTATCCGCCATTATAAGTACCTACGAAACTTATTATATTATCTACGAAATATTTCCCTAGGTACAAGGGCGTATCTAGAGATAATTCGTAGTCTTGGACTTTATTCTGTTCAAAGAACAAATATTTTTGTGTGAACGTTGTTTGTTTTTTAAATTTTCGAGACAATTTTTTTGTTCAGACCAGTCGTAGCGCAGCGGCACGAAATGTGACTGTAAAACCGACTGGTTGCCTCCAGAATTGGGCAGAAAGTGGGGAAAGGAGTGTCTTAACACTAGGTCCTCTCTGCGTACCCTGTTGTGTGCGGGATACAGTGTGAAGCTGATTTTTTTAAAATTTTTTGTTAGTAAAATATCTGGAGTGGGACCTGACTACTCTGCTGTGGTAAGAGACCACCCGCCCCACCCTATTCCTACATGCCTAGGTAGCTAAGTAACTGACATTATATTCCTTTTTCGAAAAAAAAAAGAAATATAACAGAGGCTTTAATTATTGATATATAGTACAAAATGATTATACTCTACATGCCTATATGCTCTACATACCAAGACATTGAAAACAATGCCGCGATCGTAACTGGATGCCGTTATGTAATGTTATACAACGTAATTATTTACGTTCATCGATGCATCCGTAAATATATCGATGATTTCATTTATTAAGGATTTATAAGGGACAATGTGTACTCTCGTTTAATTTATTCTCGTAACGTAATTTAACGCGTATTATGTATCTAGAGGTGCTTCTGATTTTTTTTATTTAAATGAATTAAAGATAACTCATTAAATAATATTTATTAATATCCTGCAAAAAAAAGATGGAAATCGATTTAAGCAGTTTAATAACAAAAAGTGGCCAGCTGTGTGGATTTTCAAATATCGCAATGTTAAAATTTATAGTCTTGTCGCAGTAAATTATCGTAACAAGTTTGCTTTTATTTTTATTTCACCCATTAAGTTGTCATTTTTAATTAAAAATAAAAAATATTCTCATTCTTCTTCTTCTTCCTCCTCGCAATAATCCCTGCATATGTTGTCAGGGTGTGCCTTTCTGCTTAATATACTCCACTTTGCACGACCTGTAACGTATTTTTAATATCTCATTATTAATAAATAAATAATATTTATTATAAAACTCTCGTGAAATAAAATAAGTTTGTTTAATAAGATTTCTCAGTTAGGCAATACAGAGAACTTTGTGCGGAGGCGTCTTAAACTATGCTTGACCTCTTTTCCAGTCTGTAGCAGGATTAAAGTGGACTTATATTTTGCATAACGTTGCAGTTTAAACGATCCACAGAGTTTAATCGGAAACTTGGATAGTATACTTTCGTCTTAAAATCTTAAAATAGTATTTCAAAAGAACTTGTGACTACTTTAATAAAAAAACTTATATGAGCTTTAATTAAATAATAAAAAGACAAATGTTTTTCAAGAGATTCGAGTTTATTTTTTAGAACGTACGGTAAAGTCGAACGGATGCTCTGCACTCATATTTCTTGACTTCCTTCGTACAGATAATTTCTAGGAAACTGGTTTTTCTATAAGATTGTTAATATAAATATTAAAACGACACAATATATAATTAACGGTAATTTATACCTGATAGTCTTTTTAGAGTTCCTTACGTCTTAAGAAAAAAAGAAACCTTATAAGATCACTTTGTTGTCCTTCCGCCTGTCTGTCTGTTGAGAGCTTTTATCTCAGGAACGCTTGGAGATATTGAGGTGAAATTCAAACTGTACATTCAGATTTACTGAAAAAAGAAATTATTTCTACATTTCCTTAAAAAAAAATATAGCCGTTTATATCACAAAAAACGCGTATTTCGATAATTCTTAGCAAGCAGCTAGGATTTACAGGTATTACTAGTCCAGGAAAAATCTGAAAACTATACATTTGTGGTGAAATCTAGAAAATAATAACCCTAAAAGGGTATTAAAGCCGCTAGTTCAAGTAAGCTATCAGATAAAAGGGCCCTGGCTAAGCTTAGCTTAAATTTCAGAAACAGCTCGAGATCTCCAATTTTTGTATGGAACCCTCGGTGGGCGAGCCCTACTCGCACTTGTCCATTTTTTATAATGTATAAAATCATACCTAATGTTTGAAAAAATAATATTATCATTATTATAGCTATGTATATTTTTTATGTTATTATAAAAAAATATAAGTTTTTGTCTCACAAATTTTACTTTTGTTTGGCAACATTACAAAGTATATTACTCACGACAACTGAATAATAGTAAGCATTTTTCTCCATAGCAAAATAAAACTTTCACCTATTGTTAATATGAAGATCCATAAATTTTATATTTAAATTTCTAAATTATGTAAAGTAGTAGGGTACCTATACGTTATGTAATACACGATGTTCTCTATTTTTATTAACATAATTTCATTATGTAACAATTTGTACTTACTTTTAATTTTTATTTATAAAACGTATAATTCTTTATAATTAAGACATACCAACATAATGTGTATGATTACTAATGTTTATATAACTTTTAACTGGACGTAATTTAAAAAAAAACTTGCTTAAACTTATTACGTTGGTGGTGGTGATATACGACATAAAAAAATTACGAATTTCTGCATTAGATAATTATTTACTATGATTTTAATCTATTTCTCATATAATAGATGTGATAAAAACAAATAATATTGTAACAATATGGTTTCATTTACTGTAAATCGTAAAGGGGATATTGCATGTGAGCGAAGGCCCTCCACTAGCTCATATCCTATTGATCACTTTCAACATATCATTGGTTGTACCGAATGTGCTTTAAACTATAAGAAAATAATTTAATAATCAAAACGTTAATACTAGATTACTTTATTAATTTCTACAAAAATTTAAACGTTTTCGTAGTCTATATATGATTTCGAGGAGAAATATCGAGCAAACCTCGACTAAGCGGGAAAGACTTAAAATTCGCCAATTCCGTGCAATTTCATAAAATTTTGTAAACGAAAAATCACTGCAAAGATTTGGTTTATAAGCTATCTTTGAGTGCATAATCGGAGAAATGTATAGAAAAGAATTAAAAAAAAACAAACATCATGATACACTTAAACAGTAGTTCACTAGAAATACATACGTACGTACCTACGTATAAAAAGCTCTTCTTCAACCACTTATAATATTAAGATAGCCATCTGTCACTGTTCCAGGCCTTGATTTAATCTGGGCATCCTTATAATAAAATAAACGTATATCTTCGACACCCACTCAGGATCCTACTTCTATTAAGCGTGCCTAAATCTATTCTTTGACACAGTTGATATGTGTGTTACACAGTTAAATAATTGATAGTAAATATTTAAGTATTACTTACGAAGATATAGGATTTTTCTAGGTTATCATATTTTCCACTTTTATTTGAAAGACTTCATGCCATGAGCACGTCATGTCATATACGATGTCGGGTAAGTTAGTTTTAATTGCGCCACGATTTAAATTAAATTGTATTTATGTTAAAGTTGAGACCTAATTTAAATCTACATACTACGTTAATGTTTCCATACCAGTAACTAATCACTTTAGGAGATCAATTAGGTATCCAATATTCCATGAATTAAAAAAACACTAACAGTACATACGGAATAAGGTATTGCTTAAAATTGACTTTTGCATTTTTGACAATGTTTTCTTTGCTGGAATTTTAATTAAATAATAGTTTAAATATTAGTCGACATGGATAAAAGTTTTTATCGATTTGTTTCATGTATTTTTTTCTCGTAAATACGAGAAAAATGTTCCCTTTTTTAAATAATTTTGATATACACTAAATATTTTTTTTAAATATATGAATATTCTCAATAGTACCTACCTACTTACTATCCAAAATGTGTTGATCACCTTGAGTTACTGGATTAGTTGCAACATGTTATAGTATGTAGAGGCTAGGTCGGATATTACTATAAACGAAAATAAATTACTGCGAAGAAACTGAATATATTGGGTTATTCGGAATGTCATTTCGTTTTTTTTCTTATGATAATGGTTCGATACCTTTTGCCTTTTGCCTTTTTGATAGTAGTATGATCCACTTAAAAAAAATTTAGTTTTTACTGGCAATAAACTGATCTGGATGATTTTTGTCCTCTTAATTTGAAGTAAAAGTTTATTTTTTATATAAAATATTTTCTCACTTCCCGACAATAAGTCTTACAATTGTGATCCTAAAGTCGACTCAAGTGGAAATAACATGAATCGTGTAAGCGAATATTTCCACCATTTTCAATATTCACATCTTGAAATGCTGACAATGGCGTCTGAATATATGAAAATGCGACGGTTCAGACGAAACTAAAGGTGTTCAAGGATATTTGACGGAGCTCGTAATAAATATATTTAGAACCTAATACATAATCATATTGTATGTATGTAAAGTCCTGTTTTATGAGATAAACCTACCTTATTAATATAAAAAGACTTTTTTTTAAGTGACGGACTTTATATTCCTTATTTATAATTTTGTTAATTTAAACGTACGTACGTTAATAGATAAATCATAGTGTCAAAATAAAATCAGCTTCACGCTGTATCCCGCACACAGCAGGGTAGGCAGAGGGAACCTAGTGTTAAGACACTTCGTTCCTCACTTTCTGTTAAATTCTGGAGGCATTGTGTGTTGAGTGGCAGAACTCAACGCCGCGCTTAACCTAGACACCAGAGCGAAGAAATGGAAATATACATTTCAAGTAAATATTTCATCTCCTCGAACCCACAACCAGTCGGTTTTACAGTCACACTTCGTGCCGCTGCAAAAACATTTTCAAAGCATTTGCTTCTTATTGGTATTTTGTTTTAGCCAGTAAAAGGTAATATTTTATTTAATAAAGGACAAACTTTTGCTATAAAAATATCTCATTATTTTTACTAAAAAAACTAATTTATAGTGAAAAAGATAGTCTCTTGTATAAGAGCTTCTATCAGTCGCAGAAGGAAATGGCCGCGGCATACGGAAGGGTAGGACAGGCGGAAAATCACGTTGATGTGGGTAACCAAAGGACCAGTAGTAGATAGGGGCTGTGTATGAAAATAACTCAGTTAAACTTTTTTATGTCGCAATTTGAAAAGAAAAAGCGTATTTTTTTTTCATTTTACCTAAGAATGGGTATATTTTTTTAGATTTCAAAATGGAGTTTGGAATTCGTTTAGATATATCTTATATTTTAAATTTAAGCATAGTAAATTTTTGTTTTGTTGATTTACGGTTGGTAGATTAGTTATCAGGTGAATCTAATGAACTTTTATTAGAAAATTATCTTCGATAACTAGAGTTTTTTAATTATTAAAGAAAATTATTAAAACGATACTTATTGATTGTATAAAGCGGGGTTCTAGATTTGAATAATAAATACATAAATATAATGTACAATTTCTAAATATATCTTAAAGGCATAATAATGTATTGAAAAGTTTCTATGCAATTGTGGAGGTCATCGCCCGGAGGATGGAGTAATTTGTACGTATTACAAACTTTCCACCTAACCTGGGGTTATATAGTTTCACTTCCATGGCTATGAGAGAGTGTCAACTGTTTATTACATTATGAACACATTTTCTTGCATGTGAAGTTATAGGGACCTAAGTTTAATTATAAAGTATTAATATATTAAGGTGAAATAAGATGATATTATTATAAATAATATCGTATATGAATTAAAAATACCATAGAAGTTTTAAATAGGAATTCCATCTTGTAAAATATTGCAGTTAAAATATGATTACTAAATTTTATGTCATATTTTACTACAACTGGATTATTTCGCAGTTAAAGTTTTGTAAATTTGATATATCATAATAAATGATGACATAATGCTTATTATAATGAATTTAATGATTTCATGAATTTATAATAAGTACATTATAATTATTTGGAAATATTATAAAATCGACTTTAGACAGGACTTTTTATATTATTTTAGGATAGGATGATATTTTTTGGCACATTTTTTTACTATTTTTAATTTACTCAAAATCAAAATTTAAAAAAATGTATAAAAAAATCGTGGTACTGAAGTTATTGGGTCGATAAAAATTAGACAAAATTGTACCTAAGACTATAAATTCTTAATTATACATGTTGCGTGTGAATATTGAAATGCGATAAAAAATAAGGTCAGCACTGATAAGTTAACTAGATCTTAATTATACATAGATCTATTTTTATAGTAAAGCTGAAAATAAATTAATTAATATTTTTGTATAGAAATTATGACTCTTGACAAAATACATACAAAAAAATACCATTTTTTGTGCAGAAATATTTTTTGATACGCTGCACTTCGTTACAGAAGAAATTAAAATAATAAATATTTTATCCCCAAGTGGGACTTGAACCCACAATCGTCGTATAGTATATAAAAAGTTTATTTTAGTTAGTAACTCTGCATATAAACCTATTATTTGTTATTAGGACTATTGCGGTATCAGCAATACATTCGAAAACACTTTCATTGGCACCTTTCTCTCAGTTGTCTGTCTCTTTCACTTGCGATTCACCGAATAGATATAATAATTTTATTAGAATATTCTTGTAAATTGGCTATAATAATATCATAATAAATAGTATAATTAAATAAGTAAGACTATAATATAAAATAAAAACTTTGTTTTTAAAATTATAAAAAAAATTTGAAAAAGAAAAATTCTTTTTTCCATTCTCCTCTCGTAGGAGAATGTAATAAAACTTATTAAAAAAACATTTTTAATATATTATTATTATTAATATAGTATTGCATATTTTGTAAACCAATGAATAGAATAGTGCAACGGAGAGACTGGTTATTGAAATACGTTATTATCTAGTTATACAACATCAACGAAACTTGTTTGTGACCCTACAGCAACTAACTGCGATAGAGTGCAAACTTGACGACAAGTATCGATGTTCGTTAAGATCGTTTATACATATATAACTAAATATTATAATTATACAAGAATCTCTGTGTTTAACAGAGGTCTCTATGTGCTATAACTTTATTTGCTATTTTAAAATATATACGTATTACTTACTAATTGTATGTCTTGTCTCTACATTTCTTTTAGTTTTATACTGTAAATCCCGTACATAGCAGGTAGGCAGATAGAACCTTGAAACCCTGAGTGTTAAGTTCCCCACTTTCCATCAAATTCTGGAAACATTGCGTGTTGAATGGCGCATGTAACTTAACGCTGCTCATCGAATCAACTCAAAGAAATAATTTATTTTCTCGAGCGAGAATCGAACCCACAACGTGACGCGTTAACAGTTGCACGCTGGTGCACCTACACCACGTTAGGCTTATATCTCTCCATTTTATTATGATACTTAATACGAAATAATAAAAAAACGCATATTCTAAATATATCACCCATATTTTTTAAAACAGTTGCAACGAACTAATTATATAATATAAAATAAACAGGCCCACATATCGATTACGTCAAAAATTCAAACTAAAATACGTGCATTACACAAGCTTATAACATAGCAGGTGGACCAAACACCAGGTAATGACAGACAAGAGCAGCGGAACGTGACGGCAGATCAAAGACTGACGTGTTGTGACAGTGCTCTAGTTTGTACGAAATCATTTCTTTTACAGAGGT
Organism: Heliconius erato demophoon; assembly: GCA_018249695.1. Taxonomy (NCBI): domain Eukaryota; kingdom Metazoa; phylum Arthropoda; class Insecta; order Lepidoptera; family Nymphalidae; genus Heliconius; species Heliconius erato. The sequence continues at coordinate 13,404 of DWQW01005824.1, forward strand.
CAATAGATACTTCGCAATGTTCCAAAATTCGGACCAGATGGAAAAGTGTAACGGCTTACGGTAAATAATACAAGTTACCTCACGCTCAGAATTAAATGTGCGTTAGATTAAAATGTGCGTTTGTAAAAGGTTTATTTTAATAATTTTAATATGCATGCATTTGCATGCATGCATATGCATTTTTAACTAGGCTAGTCGTGGCGCAGTGGCACTAGCATGTGACTGTAAGCAACAGATTGTGAGTTCGATTTCCACTCGAGAAAATTAAATTTTTAATATTTCCATTTCTTCGTTGTGGTGTCGAGGCAAAGAGCTCTTAGCTATATTTATTTCAAATTGTATCAAATAATATTTCTAAGAGCTTTTAAGTTATATCTGAAATTATAAATGTAATTACTTTAATTTATATACGAACATCTGCTATCGAAAAGGAGCCTCCTCATGAATTATAAGTGTGTACGACTAGGATATTATATTTCACATATCCACAGGACATCCATACACCCCACCACTCCAGCTCTTGATAGCCAATTTATCCGTGTCCAGTGCCATCCCGTCCCGTAATTTGCATAAATTGATTGCACTGTTCTTGCGTCTGATACGGCCCGCTAATGTTGGCACAGAGCTGCGCGTGCGCCGCCGCCTAGCCCGCAGTCGCACGCCCCACCGACCGACTGGTACACGTTTTGCGGTAATGCTTAATAACATCGTATGGTGTAACCTCATAATTTCCGTGCGATTTGTGCATTTTTTTTTAAACATAGTTTTTTTTTAATGACCGTTCGCCATAGTACTTGATGATCTCACTTGCAATGCTAGTGTGGCTTACGTGATACGAACTTTGGTGATTACATTTATTAGTATAGTGATTAAAAATCAACTGTTATAGGCCACGATGCGTCAGAGATATCAACTAAAACAGCGGCCGTACGTATTTTGATTTGTTTTTTATCGTACTGTAGCTAGCTATGACTTTTATGAGTTTATAACTTGCTTGTTTGATAATGGCGGCAATATTAACTATGTTTATTAATAGATTTTATGGGCCGCAAACTCTTTTAGTGAATACAATAGGAAGAAAGTAATGTCCATTTATATTCAGTCATTATTCGAAACAATAGCATTCCTTGAGGCGCTTCGATGCAGTGCATGATAATCTAAACCACGGAAAGGCTGTATGCGGCCATTGTTTTTTCGATGATATGATTAGACCTATTTTTATGAGTTGCCAGATGTACCACTGACAGAAAAAAAATATGATTGTATTTAATCTGAAAAAAAAAACGAAAATTTATTTTTACTTCTACAATTTTTTCACGGCATATATTTAGATATAAAAAAAATCAGCTTCACGCTGTATCCCGCACCAGCATTGTAGGGCAGAGGGCACCTAGTGTTAAGACAATCCGTTCCCCACTGTCTGCCGAATTCTGGAGGCATTGCATGTTGAGTGGCAAAACTCAACGCCGCGCTTTGCCTTGACATCAGAGCGAAGTAATGGAAATATAAATTTAAGTAAATATTTCATCTCTTCGAGTGGGGATCGAACCCACAACCAGTCGGTTTTACAGTCACACTTTGTGCCTTTGCGCCACGACTGGCCTATATTTAGATATACTTGTAATAATTGGGATTTATATTAATTACAATAGTTTTGAAATACATATCCAACAATGGTTTTGTTAATTAGAGAATGCTCCAATTTTAGCCAAGTTTCATATTAAAATTGTTTCAACTTCCCTGTTGAAGTCGGTGAGTTGTATATTTGAAAAACAAAACACCACTTGACGGAAAACTTCAACAACTGTGAAAACAGTATTGTTTTGTTTTAGCATATATGCCATTATGTTGTGCATATGTCAAACAGTTCTATACAACTCTTTGTAGTAACAAGTTCCAATAGTAAAAAAATATTTTAAAACAATTTTAAATTAAATAATTTTTATATGGAGTTTAATTTCATATTTTATATATACATATATATACATAATTATTAACAATTTTGACTAGTTCCCAAAGAGTGGTAGATAATTTTACGTTTTTATTTTTAATATTTTAGTCTCTATTCTAAGCTTAATCTAATTGACTAGAGAGTCAAATAAAATGTTTTAATGTATTCAACAAGAACAAAATTTTCCCACGATTCATGTTTTTTACTGAATTGTTAATTAATGCATATTTTAATATTACTTAGGACTTAAACACGTATTTCAATTAGCTAAGAGCTTCGACCTGATACAAAAAAAAAACACACAAAATTTTGATAATATATTTGTAAAGTTCAGTATTTTTATAGGATATTTTAAAAATAAACCATTTCTTCCATCTTACTCAATTACCTTATTACCTTATTTATTAATATAATTAAAAATATTTCAACAGAAACTCTAATTTCATCGTCGTACTCGTATTTAGGAAGCAGCATTTGAAAGGTCACCTTAAAATTATAAATACTGATGTATGACAACACACTATTCGCGCAAGTGACCTTAATTTGTGAACACGATTCAGATCAAGTTAATAAATATAAATAGTTATTTTAAATTTATTATTTAAATTTGATATCGATCACGATTATTTTATTAAATTTAAATTGCTATAACTTAAAAATATATAGTGTTTCGATTTGACATTAAAAAAATAAAATTAAAAGGAAAGATGTTTTGTGAAATTTTTTATATTCAGATTTGAATAAAATAAATAATAAAGCTTCTTCTTTAGTGCTTGAAAAACTAAAAAAAAATTAAATTAATAAATAATACATTTATCCTCTCTACCATAATTATACATATAAAATATACATATTGTTGTTTAGCGAACCTACTAAAAGATATTACTTTCATAAAAACAATTCACATTTGCCCCAGAAACAATATAATAGAGATATGTTTTTATTATTCCTCCTACAATTATGTAGTATGAAATTAAAAGGTTTTAATGTGCGACGACCATATTTAATTTTTAATCTGCATTTATAAATAAATTTTACTCTGTAAGTAATTATTAAATAGATTCGTATAATAATGGTGAATCTCTATGATATAGATGAGGCCAGTCTGGTTGTACGTGTGACGATAAACGCGATAGGTTGTGGGTTCGATTTTCATTCACTTTGGTGTCGAGGCAAAGTGCGACGTTGAATTCCGCCACTCAACAGAGTCCAGAATTCGGCGTAAAGTGGGAAGCGGAATGTCTTAGCACTAGGTTCCCTCTGTTCATCCAGCTGTGTGTAAGATACAGCGTGAAGGTTATCTATTATATACATTTCTCAATGGAAAGCTTACAGTTTTATATTTCATATAATTATCAATAGAAACGTAATTGTATTATAATTATTTATTATAATTAAGTATAACACGTTATAGCACCACCACCTGATTGATGAAATCACTTAGATATTTACGATAGTAATAGTACGAGTAGTAAGTACTTAGTTAAGTTTTTTTTTCTGAATCGTAATATTTATATCTGTATAATATTTATATATAAAATACGCTAAAAGAGGAAATTATTTGAATTTTCTGAAAATAGAGTGAACTTCTTGATTCGAGCATAAATTGAAATGAAAATTTAATTAAATTTTCATTTCAATTAAAAAAAAATAAAACGAAATTTCGTTGCAAATTTATTTAGTTAACTAGTTTTATTCATAAAATACGCTTAGAGGTAAATCGTAAAGCTGTACCCTACAAAGTGGTCCGACATTAGCAAACCACTCACTACAGGAATGCGGAATGGAGTCCGAGTACGAATTAAGAGCCAATAGTCTAGCTTAGTGGTGTCTAAATTACGGCC
>DWQW01005825.1:0-17197 GCA_018249695.1 Heliconius erato demophoon
TTTTAAGTCTTTAGTAATTAATTATATAAGAACATGAAATTCTGTTCAATACATAATTAAAATAAATTGAAATTAAAGTTTTATTACTTTTTAAAAAGCCCACTCGCGCTCCCGTAAACTTGTCTACCTACATATTAATTATTTATTATGGCAAGAAATTAATTTATGTTTTTTTTTCCATTGGGACATGCTTTTAAGCTTACTATACTTAGTCTGGTCTTAAATACTGTTACAATTAAAAATAAATAAAATATTACTTTTGAATTTGGAATCTGTCATTTTTATATGATTGTTCATTGTGTTTTCATATTTTGGCGCCATTTTTACTGTGATATTAAAATGGAGTGGTGTGACAAAGAGAACCGAATCATTATAATTCCAGTACACGTAGGTATAGAGCTAAATATATAAGACATTTTTTTAATTTTATTAGTGAAAAAATGTTTGTATACGGCGTTGGATATTGGTAGGTACAATGAAACTTTCTCTGTTAATTAATTAAATACAAAATAAATTTGAAATTTATATTTAAATTAATTCATATATGGTAAATATTCGTATACAATCAGATATATAACAAGTTTATACTTTATAACTACAACCATTGACACTATACAGCCTTTTATATTTTAAAGACTAAGAGCAAAAAGTGCTGAATTATAAAACCTTGAGGGGCAGTCTACAACTTGCAAGCCTCGACATTCGCAATGTCAACCTACTACTTTCACGAATAAAATATTTAAGAGGGCATTCTTATTAATTTCATAGATATCCATGTAATCTAAAACTACCGCTATAAAATAATTATTGCTGTTGTAAATAAATAAATCAGCTTCACGCTGTATCCCGCACACGACAGGGTAGGCAGAGGGAACCTAGTGTTGTTCTCCTTCACATTGCATGTTGAGTGGCAGGTCTCAACGCCGCGCTTAGCCTCGACACCAGAGCGAAGAAATGGAAATATTAATTTAAATAAATATTTCATCTCCTCGAGTGGGGATCGAACCCACAACCAATCGGTTTTACAGTCACACTTTGTGCCGCTGCGCCACGACTGGCCTCAATCTAGCCTGCTGTTGTAGATATGAAGTAATCAATTTCCCCATACCAGCTTAAGTGAGTTAAGATCGACGGTCACTCGATAGTTGACACATATCGGCTTGCGTCACATATAACCTGTGGAGCTTATTCATTATTTATGTTCTACGATATGTGGTTCAATGAACCACTTAATACTCTAGAACTACCAATATGGCCATTTAAAGTGTAATGTCATGCTCATATTACAGATACGACAGTGACCCGATTAGTATAGCAATATAGTGTCAATGTCAAAAACGCAATAGAAATGCTCACCAGCCTCGATAAATTTGATGTAAGGCGAAAGTGCGTCTATTCGCTAACAATACGTGACTAAAGTAGGAATAATAAGCACAGAATTGGGCAAGGACGTAATGGCGAAACATTTTGAAAATTTGTCTCTTTAAATATGATTTCGATTTTTTTAAGGCCCTGTTATGTATATATTTAATCTTAAATGTATATTGTTTTTTTTTTAATATTGATGCCTTAATCTGCTATATCTACTTACCACATGTGTGTTATAACAATTAAACGACGATGGTTTCTTTTAAAATTGAAACTTTTTAAAAATTAAATTAAAAAATTAAACATAACATTATTAAGAGCGGTAGTTTGTTCATTTAAAACAGGTCGCAAATACAAAACCAACGAAATAATATAATATGTACTAGCAAAAAATAGAATTCAAATATGAAACACTTTATGTCTATGATAATTTAAAGTTTATTCAACTAGGATTTAGGATATCAAAATGACCTATTGTTAGTACACGAAGGTTACAGCACTAAAGATGATTTGCACAGAATTGTCTTCATTAGATGAATAAACATTCTAAGGTTAATACTGTATATACAAATTTTATTGTATTTATTTTTCTAATATTATTTTGTAATATTTCTTTATACATTTAAGTAAATATTTCATCTCCTCGAGTAGGGATCGAACCCACAACCAGTCAGTTTTACAGTCACACTTCGTGCCGCTGCGCCACGACTGATCTCTATTAAATATATATTTTTAAAATATCAATTATAATATTTTTTATTTACGTTCCTCAGTTACTACAAAAACGCTTATAAAATACTAACTTATATTTTTTTTTAAGTTAACTCACTTGTGCTAACTGCCTTAATTCATAATAATTAGATCTAGAAACTAGTTTGATGACGCTTAACTTGTTTCACTATAATAACAATAATGACCCGGCCATTTGATTTATCCTGTTTTTCTGGTTTTTACATGTGCATGTTTATTTTTATTTAGTAAAATCTATGACTTTCCATCAGACATTCGTAAAACTTCAAATATCTTACATATTAATACAATAAATAAATAAATAACTCTAAATCTAGTTACGGCATTATTGTGCCTGTGTTGCTTGGAAATAAAAGATTTTTATTTTATTTTATTTATTTATTGTATTCATTTTTCACATGTTTAATAATATATTTACATGTTAAACGACGAGGACCAAACTTTCACATTGCCCATCTAGAGAGTATCCATTATAAATTTTAACGAATGGAATCTCAATCTGCAACCATCGATTAAATCGAAAACCATTCGATTGGATCTTTCGTCTATTATTTTTTTCTTCAAACTACCAGACCAATCATACTTCCCAATTAATTAAGTATACGATGATTGTACGTATTAAAAAAGCTAACGTAATTTATTATAGGAACGTCTATTGACTTGAGAATCCCTTTGGGAAATCGAGTTACGATGTACGTCACGATTTTGGAATTTACAGATGTTACGCATCGTATTCGAGGTAAACGAGATTGGAATTATAAAATACTCGGAATCGATCTAAATTAACCCGAAGCGGGATAGTAAAAAAACTTCTCTTTAATCACGTGATGATGACCTCACACGCCGGATTAGATGACCTCTGCGAGCCGGAATACGCTAGTATGTGCAAACATTGAAGATTGTATCGAACAATTATAATATAATAATATGGTTCTTCGTAGAATTCAGTTATAATCATTTTCAATTTATGAGGCCAGTCGTGGCGCAGGGGCACATAGTGTGACTGTAAAGCCGACTGGTTGTGGGTTTGATCCCCACTAGAGGAAATGAAATATTTACTTAAATCTATATATCCATTTCTTCGCTCTGGTGTCGAGGCAAAGCGCGGCATTGAGTTCTGCCACTCAACACGCAATGCCTGCAGAAAGTGAGGAACGGAGTGTCTTAACACTAGGGTCCCTCTGCCTACCCTCCTGTGTGCGGGATACAGCGTGAAGCTGATTCAATTTATGTATGGAAAATAGAAATACGTGCTGTAATATTTTTCTTAGGTTAATTTTTCACTGTTAAGCAGGGTGGCTATGGAGTTACACTGTTTCCCCCATTCAACCTCAACATATGGCGTGTCTTGGAATGCTACGGAATTTAATATAATAATTCCCGAGTGCTAGAGGTAACTGCGATCACAGGTACGTCCGTCGTATGTAATATAGCCTGTATGTAGCCTTCCTTCATAAACGGTCTATCTAACATACAATCAATTTTTAAAGTTTTTCTTAGCAACGTGAATAAGAATATTTAAGTTCGAACCAGTACATTAGCACGTTCCACCATACAAACTCTCGAGCTTCATTTTATTTGTATAACTAATACTATTTACAATACGTAACTAAATCTGTATAGATTTACAGAGTTACTATTTTATATATATTATTTAAGTGACTCTAAGTGATATGTAATAGTTTATTAATAAATGTGAGAGCGTAGACAAAGAAAAAAATATATTATATTTTGTCGCCTGGTTCAACAAAACCTTGATTAAATTAAACGTTCCCTAGCACACAACTTAAATGGTGAATGTCAAATGTTAAATGAGTTATAATATAAGAGTTTACTATTTTAAATGTCGGGTTTTAAATTAGCTTCACGCTGTATCCCGCACACAGCAGGGTAGGCTGAGGGAACCTAGTGTTAAGACACTCCGTTCCCCACTTTCTGCCGAATTCTGGAGGCATTGCGTGATGAGTGGCAGAACTCAACGCCGCGCTTTGCCTCGACACCAGAGCGAAGAAATGGAAATATGAATTTAAGTAAATAATTTCATCTCCTCGAGTGGGGATCGAACCCACATCCAGCCGGTCTTACAGTCACACTTTGTGCCGCTGCGCCACGAATGCACATGTATTTGTACGCCACAATTGGCGGTTCTATAACCATGCAGAACTTAGTAATTGGGAGTAATCGTTCGGAACTGATTGTCTTAACATTTGTACGGGATACAGCGTGAAAATAAAAAAAAACTATGATGTGCGGGAAAAACTAGGAATTATTATTGATTATATTTAAAATCATTTTAACGTTCTTGTAAGTTAAAATCCGCTGCTCAAAACGCAAGATCTCGAAATTCGACGATATGTGGAGTTGAATTTAAATTCAATTCTTTTAAAAGAATTGTCGATTTATTTTTACTTTTCAATTATATTTACGTATCGAGTGGATTTTATTCTAATAATATTAGTTTATTGTATAATTAAAAGTAGGTAAGAGCGTCAGAAATAGTTTAAGCGCTTGCGAAAATTCAATTAAAAGATTATATACCAAATGTAAATTTTATGATGTTTCATATAGTTACGTTCTAATATATGCAACTAACGAATATACTACTATAATACTTTAAGTTGTTAATTCAAAACTAAAAAACAAATAGGTAGTCTTACGAAATCATGTTTTTAACAACAATTCTATTAATAAATTGAAGCCAGTCGTGGCGCAGTGGCACAAGCATGTGATTGTAAACGTTATATATAAGTTGTTCTGGGTTTGATTCCATTTTACTCGACGAAATGATATGGTATCGAGGTATAGCACTGCATTGAGCTCCGTTACTCAACACACAACTTTTCCAGATTTCGGCAGAAAGTGGGGAACGGAGTGTCTTAACACTGGATTTTCAGGTTCCCTCTGCCTTTCCTGATATGTGCGAAATACATCGTAAACTTACACAAAATCTTAAATTTATTAAATAATTTATATTTTTCAAATAGGGTGTACAGGTGTGCACATTTGAATCCATAATAATCGTATATCAGGTCAGACGCGATTACTGGAGCTGCACTTTCCCGGTGTTAATAATAATCATTCGTTCAAGACTTCTTAAGCTTTTCAAGGTTAAATAACATCGAGGTCAGTTGTGGCGCAGTGGCAGTGGCAAAGTAAAGACTGTAAACGCAACAGTTTGTGGGTTCGATTTCCACTCGAAGAAATGAAATATTCAATATTTTCTTCGCTTCGCTCTACAGCAGAGGCAATGCGCGGCATTGAGTTCCACCACTCAACACGCCTCTAAAATTTGGCAAAAAATGGGTAACGAATTCTCTCTACCTACCCTGATATATGCGGGATACAGAGTGACACAACACTTAATAATAAAATAATTTCCTTGAAAAAACTTGACCAAGTGAACAAAACAAATGAAACTCGTTTTCTAACTTAAATCAGTACCGGATACGGCAACAATGAGAAATAATCATTGATCTGCTACGCTGGATTGGCTCACCTATTGCTTACCAGTTACTTCAGCGTCACGTGATATAACCCGGCCAAATCAAAGTGTATGCTTATACAACAGAATGAATATTCATTAGATGATTCTTGCTCGTGGCTGTATTAACTTTGAATGAAGCAATGGAATCTTGCGAAAAGTCAGCGAGGGGAAAAACGTTACTTAGCACAACCTTACCGCCGGTCTCATTCTGAGTAAGTTACCCGTTTCTTCTCATTTGCATATTGCTTCATACAAGTTATGAGAGTATTGTATTAATCATGTATTCTCTGATTATAGACCAGTATATTACTATGTGTTTTTGTATGTCTGTTTGTAGAACTAATGTTTACATGTATGTATGTATGTATAAAGAGAGAAGACGGTCGTGGCGCAGAGGCACAAAGTGCGACTGTAAAATCGTCTGGTTGTGGGTTCGATTCCCACTCAAGGAAGTGAAATATTATATATTCATTTCTTCGCTCTGGTGTCGAGGCAAAGCGCGGCGTTGAGTTCCGCCACTCAACAGGCAATGCTTCCAGAATGCGACGGAAAGTGGGGAAAGGAGTGTCTTAACACTAGGTTCCCTCTGCCTATCCTGCTGTTTGCGGGATACAGCGTGATGTATAAAGAGCTGATTAAAGTTGATTTTATTTCCAATTATATCTTTAAAGTTAGTAGTGTAAATAATAAGCAAATATTATGCACTGCACTTGTATGCTGTGAGCATGTTCCATTTTTTTTGGGTATGTATTTATTAATAATACTTTTTAGGGTTCCGTACCTTTTAAGGAAAAAGGGAACCCTTATAAGATCACTTCCATAGCCATACGGTAAAAAACAGAACCCTTATAATTTCGTCATGTGGCTCGGTCCGTCCGTATGTCACAGTCACTTTACTCGGAGACTATAAGCATTATTATATGGTTGACATTTTGAAAGAAGGTGGATTTTATAAATTGATATTAAATGCTGTAGTATAATTTTGAAAAATAAAATTAGTAAGAGTAGCACATCATATATATAACTGAAGGATGAAAAAAAAATCGAGAGAGCATGCCGCGTGGTGTGTCGTTAGATAGGTCTTTCTAAATCGTTTGGAGGTAAAGATTTTTATTATGCAAATACTTGAACTGCACATATCCTGCAATCGCATTTTTTTTACAATTTACCTCTTGTAAATTGTAAAAAAAATGCGATTATAAATACAATTTAATAAAAACTTTAAACGCAAAATCAGCTTGAATAAAATTGATTTCGTAAAAAAAATTGATAATGGCATAATTGTGATGTTTCAGTAAAATTGAGAACCTCCTTTTTTTGAGTCGGTTAGAATAAAATAATATGATGGCGGTGACGGTAATATAAGTTTATTGTTTGCTGCTACGAAACTTCATAGGCAAGGTCGATTCGCTTTTGGCCGGTTTTAATTTAATTAAAACATTAAGTATATATATCATTTCAACTCTCTTATAGCTTTTGCTAAAAAATTAACGAATTATATTTTATTATTTCATTATTTGAAACATTACATTATGTTCATATAATCATTAAAAAGATCATTCAACTCGTCACATAGAAGATGCAAGGTGAGTTCCGTTCTTTTGTTTGTCGTTTTTATCTCTTCATCGTGAATGCAATTAACTTGTCAATACTTATCGTAGGTTGATTGGCCTTTAGTCACTTCCGAATATATTTAACGTATGACCTCTATTGAGAGAGTTTAAGTTTTTTGAGGAAATAGTTTAAATAAAAATTATTTTAAAAAATAAATAAATAAATAAAATTATTTTGTCTATCTTATACAGATTAGGTTTATTTACAAAAAACTCACGTCCTTGCAGATTTCATTAAATTATTTTGTATATTACACAAGAATTGCATGAAACATTTGTAGCAATCAACATTGGTATTAATATTTTTGTTTTTTAAAATTTATCTATGCAAGAATTCTATCTCAAAGAGGAAGTTGTTGTGACTTGTTTGAAAGTTATGTTATAATAATATCATAATTAGAAAAAAATGCTATTAAATTATTATTTACCATTAATATATGCATTACAGAGTTTCTTCATACAGAGTACTTAAACCTACATACATTGGTCAGTTCCTGTAATATTATTTTTGTATTAGTCTTAAGCTAGGCTGAGAAATTAATGCGATTGAAACATGAATATACATATCAGTATCTCTAAATAACAATAATAATAGATTACCTCAAAAACAGTCTTCTCTTTTTTCATGTTTATACGTTTTATATTTAATGCCTTTGTTTGGGTGGAAAATATAGTTAAGAAAATCTTTGAGCTGCTTGATCCTTTGTAAGGATGAAGATGCTTACAAATAACTAGTCATTTGGGCTTAGACAAAATGTAAACAAGGAAAACAAAGCTAGTTAGCTGGATGGGAAGCTGTATTCTTCTTATGTAGGATTGACTAAAAGTCTGACTCCTTGATAAAAATTCTTACAAATAGACGAATGTTACAAAATCTTTTCATTTATAAGCAAATAAAATAATATTTATATTTGTAACTTTAAATTACAAATCTAAAATAATTAAATAATTTTCATACTATATATTATTAGTATTAAAATGTGTTCAAAGTTTGAGAATTAGGTGCTTTATGGGGCTTTAAAATAAAAAAAACAATATTAACAGTCGAGACCTATAAGTAATTCTTCAATCAATAAAATCTTTACCAGGAACCCTACATCATTTAAAAAGGTCCCGACTGTTAATCCTAATAAACTATTGGGCTTGTTTATTTTCTTTTTAGTTTTATGCAGTCGGGGTTTTTGTTTTTACAAATATTTTTTTATGTTCATTTTCACTTCAAATTACAAAGTAAAGTTTAGTATAATTATTTTATCAATATTATTTCCATAGCAACCTCAGCTTTAAACACTTTGTGCACGACCTTCACATAAAATAGCAGTTCATTTGAATGAAACTACATTAACAGTTAAACTTCCTGGTACTTCCGGAACCTCTTCCTTGTTTATAATTATATTCATACTCATTTTTTTATATTATACCTATTACCATAAAATATCTATTAATTGTAAAATTATCAAATATCTCAGATAAGAATGTTATATGTCTATATAATCTAATTTTATAGTCTATAGTGTGAATTAAATTAAACTTAACTTAATTCACTTACTATGACTAAAACTCTCAATAAAAAAGATATTATTAATACAGAAATATTTAAATGACATTAGTTAACAGTTTTTGGAGTAAATGGATATTATGAATATTGTAAAAAGGATTTTTCGTTTATTGAGGTCGTGGTGGTGTTGTGGAGTCTGACTAAAAGTGATGATTGTAAGTTTGATTACCAATTCGTAGAATGAATTATTTTCATTGCGCAGTGCCAGATGAAAAGGACCCTAGATGAAAAGGACCCTATGTGAAAAAGTGACTCTGAAAAACGATTTAAATAAATCCATGACCTATTTTTATACTACGAGGCTAGTCGTGGCGCAGCGGCACAAGGTGTGACTGTAAAACCGACTGGTTGTGGGTTCGATCCCCACTCGAGGAGATGAAATATTTACTTACATTTATATTTCCATTTCTTCGCTCTGGTGTCGAGGTTAAGCGCGGCGTTGAGTTCTGCCACTCAACACGCAATGCCTGCAGAATTCGGCAGAAAGTGGGGAACGGAGTGTCTTAACACTAGGTTCCCTCTGTCTACCTTGCTGTGTGCGGGATACAGCGTGAAGCTAATTTAATTTAAATTAAATTATTTTTTTACTAACGACTGGTTAATCAAATTCGTAGTATTAGAAGAAAAGAAATTGTTCTGTTGTGATATTGTGAATTATATTTTGTTATCTACGTAACTTGAGGCAATAATGTGTTAGATTTTCAAGTTTTAGGCTAATCGCTCGTCTAGCCTTCATTGTGACTGAGAGGTCAAAAGTATCAAAGTAAATTAACCTCAGCGCTACAATCATAGGTTATCTTATGTTTATAATGATAAATAAAGATATAATGATGAGATTAAAATTTATGTTATTTATGGAGTTTTTATGTAAAAATATAAGCGATAGTTTCAAAGATGTGAGAAGTAATAAAAAATGTTTCTAAATATTTTTTGAAAAAAATTGTATGACACTTGAATATACGAATATGTTATATTATCGTGTGATTAATTTTGGTTGGGTCTAATTATATAAAATTTATAATTTTTATTCTTTGGTAGGTATAACATAAATCTATATAGAATAAAAATAATTTTTAGCAAAAAATCCGACTTCAAAAAACGAACTAACAAGTAAAAATTAATTTTACATAAAGTAAACCATACTTTGATTTTGTTATGATCATAATAATTAAAAAAAAAAAAAGATTTTATACTTGTTCAATTTCAACTTGTTTAATTTTAACCGGATCCCATTATCAAAATGTAACTAAACTTTCACCGAATTATTCATGAAGTGTCCTTTCCAATAAAAAAAAGAATCATTGGAATCAGTTGGCGTGATATTGAGTTATTCGTCATTTTATCTCGCACATACCTAATGCAAATTTAAGATTTATGTGATTTTCTCATAAATATCATTGTCAGAAATGGACTAAAAAACCCACGCGGGAAGCTTTCAAATAAAAAAAAATCATCAAAATCGGTTCACCCAGTAAAATGTTCTGAGGTAACAAACATAAAAAAATACAGTCGAATAATCTCCTTTTCTTACAGAAGTCGGTAAACAAAAATTTTAATATTTAATTGTTATGCATTTATTAAAAATATTTTTATTGCAATCTCTCTGGGCATAGAAAATAATTCTTAATTGTCGTAATGAAACTGAAAATCATTTTATCATGACTTGTTACATACGTTCATCAGTCAGTCGTCAGTTCAGCAGTCGGGACCCATTAGTAATTCTTCAATCAATAAAATCTTTACCAGGAACCCCGCATAATTTATAGAGGTCCGACTATTAATCCTAATAAACTATTGGGCTTGTTTATTTTCTTTTTAGTTTTGTGCAGTCGGGGATTTTGTTTTTATAAATATTTTTTTTATTAAATAAATTTACATCAGTTCATAAGTAAAAAGTTATATCAATATAAACTACCTATTTGGTTCGACAAAATTACTACAAAATAATTTTATTATTAAATTGGCTGAAATTTTAGTTTTTAATTTATGAAAATTGTGTTTGTAATTATAATGTTATAAGCAGTCGAAAATAATTAAGATAAGTAAATAAATAATTGTGTATAGTTCTAGCGGGCGAAGCACTAGTTTAAGATATAATACTTGTTAACATGATATTTTTATATTTTTGTGTTTTTAGGGTTTCGTACGTTTTAAGAAAAAAAGGAACTCTTTTATTGAGGTATCAGATGAAAGGGCTCTGGCTAAGCTAAGCTTGAATTTCAGAAAAACCTCAAGAACTCCTATTTTTATACGGAACTCTTGGTGGACAGGCCCGACTCGAACTTGTTCGGTTTTTACTTCAATTGTAACTACCTATGTATAATTATTTAAGTATGATCAAATAGCGTGCTTTATTGTGTAATATGTGAGGAAGGAAGTATATATATGTAGTATTATGCGGTAATGTCGATCACGCGGCCTTACCTAAGACTACCTACGTTACAGAATGTAATACTCAATGGTCACTTAACGTAGAATAATTGTAATGATGTATTTACTACAAGACAAGAAGCAAACTCACTTTCGTTTGATTCATAAGATCTCCACGTATCGTATTATAAGCTAGGCTCCCATGTGGCTTCGCCCGCTTGAACTATACTTTTATTTATTTAATATTAATTATTTAAATGTATTTAGATCTACAAAGCCTATATGTTGATTCTTAGCCCCCCCTATCTTTCAGTGAAAATATCATAAAAATCAATTCATGCGTGCGGTAACAGAATGACAGACAGACAAAAGTTTTAAAATTGGTTGATTATGTTTTAGTATAATGTAAATAATTATCTCATATAAAACAGAAAAAAACTAAAATGAGAGCCAATCTAAGTAATACGTCGTTCTTGCTTTCACTGACAAACGAATGGGACATCTACATATACATATGGGTGCCGAGTTCTATGTTCTTTCAAAATAGAATTCCGCGTAAAATTCCGCATTAAATTCTAGCGACCCACTCCCGGCTTCGCCTGCTTGAACAATATCAATAATAATATACTAAGCCGCATGAATTTCGTCTTAGAATATTATTAGAATAATAACATTATTTTAAAAACAATATCTATTAGGTATAGATATTGTTTTTATTAAAAAGTTTCAGCCAATTGATAAAACAGTAATTTACAGCAACTTTATCGAACAACACTCTTTAAAATGGTATAATTCGATTTATAAACGATTGAAAAAAAAAACAAACACTAAATATAAAGGAAAGCTTGGCGAAAACAATAGTGAAAACTGCAATTAAATCGATATGGCCTTTCTGAGATTAGCGTCAACAAACGCACAGACAAACACAAAAAGATTAAAAATAATTATTGTTGGTTCTATTATGTTATTAAATGCGCCAATAACATTTTTTATATCTTCAATGTACAGACACCGATTCGTTACAACTTTACTATAAGTATAGATAAAAGTATAGTGAGTTAAAAATAAATTGTTGATCACGCAACTATACTCACAAGCACAAAAAATATCATATTCATAATTGATTATATTTATAATTTATGTAACTTATAATTATTTATTAATTTAATTTTATATCTGTATATAAAATAAATATTTGCTAAGAATAGTTTTCAAATTTATATATTTTATATTATGATTATTACAGAACAGTATCAAATAATATAATATAGGTCAAGTAGTACGTTACTACACGAACAGAATTATAATTAAAAATGTTTAAAAGATATTTAAAAAATAGTATTCTCTCTTGCCAAACGATAATTCTTATCAATTATCTTTGGGTAGCGGAAATTTGTAAAAATCTCCCTACAGAGATACTAACAACATAAATAAGTTGTAACAAGCGTATAAAAATTTCGACGCAGCTTGGCGAGAACACATGGCTTAGTGGTCAGAGCGCCTGGTCGGTTTTCAGGAGGCGCGGGTTCGGGTCCCGTTGCGTTCAAATTTTTATACGTATTCTAAATAAGTATTTTTTTCCTTAAGTGTGGAATAACACTTTAAAAATGTTAAAAATGTAACAATGCTATTATTTGAACTAAATTATAAATTTCTTGCATACATATACAGTATATACAATATTACATAGATATCCGCCTAAAATGAAATGCATATATCAGCAAAATATATAGATTTTAAATAATAAACTTAAAGGATTTAAGCATTTGTTTTAGTATGGTACTTATTAAAAACGTTACTTGGCAGTCACACTAAATGTATTTATTTCTGACATTTGCCTAAGTTTCTTGTAACTGGTTTCTCGGTTAAACCGGCTTATACAAATCAGCACCTAGCACTATACTGTTCTTATTATTATATTTTTTTATTGTTTTGTATGAAATGCAATAACTTCAAATTTACCATGTGAAGTTACGCTTTACATGTATGTATTTCGTTCATTATGGAGGGACTAGATTCGGACTTGCCTTTGTAACCGACTTCTGTAAAAGGAGGACTGTATATGTAATTGTGTTGACTTAGGAGATAGATTTTTTCTGTGCTCCAAGAGGGTGAACTCCTACAGGGTATTTGATGAGAGAATATTTGATATTAATTAGCTCAATACCTCCATGCGATCTGGAGATAAATGATATTAACAGACGGACAGACTGGCAGCAAAGTAATTTGTACAATTTCCGCTTCTTTCCTTTTGAGGTACGAAACCCTAAAAAGTATTTAATTCTTCAATATTAAACTTCAAAACAAAAATTAAATCTTGTCAGTTGAAGAAATCGAAAACGCATTACGTAAACGGAAAGTAAGGAGGTCCCAGTGTTGCGTAAACTTGTGCTACCGGTCAGGATTGTTGTCACGTGCATAATATATATATAGTCGTAAGTGTAAAGTAATATATGCTCGTGCAATATTTGTTCTTAATTAGGTTGACCTGATTTTTCTTTTCAATGTTTATAGAAAACCAAATTTGTACTTGTTTATTAAAGGGAACCTTTATGTACCTTTATGTAACCTGTATGTTAAATACAGGAATATATGTCACTATTTCACTAAATCGTTCAAAATCGTTAATTGTTTTAAAAGCCCGCTTGTACTATATAATTATTAATTTTCTCGTCTGAATTATTTTAATGATTTTATAACATAATTATTTAAAAGACAAAATCCATTTGTTGAGGGCTAAAGTTTTTGCCAATTCTATAAGAAAGATATTTTTAGCAATACAACAAGCCACATGCAATCCTTTATATTGACATACATAGTTTATTATTTATATTTTATTATTTATTTATAAAGCGATTTCAACAAAATTAATAGAAAATCTTAAGGTTAGTTTGCTCGAATACAATAGTCCATTTTAATCAGTTAGGCAATTTCTGAGATTAGCCTGCGCAAACGCACAGACAAAATTTTTAAAAACCATTGTTTTGGGTTATATTACATTTAGATACATTAAACGCCCCTATGTGCAGACCGCGTTACAATTTTATTATATGTATAGATTAGAAAACGAAAGTAAAAATAAAGTCACGCAAAATCCATTGAAATAATCCTTTATGCAATATGTGATTTGACGCATCGAAGATGGCGCCGCGGATACGTGCTCCAAGTTTTAATAGTGACCTGCATTTAGTTTATTTCTTAAGGCATGTTAGTGACCTGGTATTTCGATTTGGTTCTTTTGGGATATATTTTATGTAGAGGTTGTTATTTTAGAAAAATAATATATTATGTTATGAAGTGATATATTAGAGGCCAGTCATGGCGTAGGGGCACAAAATGTGAATGTAAAATCGACTGGTTGTGTATTCGATCCCCACTCGAGGAAATGAAATATTTATTAACATTGAAATTTTAATTTTTTCGCTCTGGTGTTTAGGCAAAGAGCGGCTTTGAGTTCCAATATTCAACACGCAACGCCTCCAGAACTTGGCGGGAAATGGGGAACGGAGTGCCTTAATCAGCACCTACCACTATACTATTCTTATTACTATATTTTTTTATTGGTTTGTATGAAATGCAATAACTTCAAATTTACCATGTGAAGTTACGCTTTACTTGGTTCCCTCTTCCTAACCTGCTATGTGCGGGATACAGCGTGAAACTGATTTAATTTTGATTTTAGTAATATATTATTTACATTAACAACAAATATTCTACCAACTTATTCTACTAACTCTATAGTAGTTTATTTTATATGGATATGGATATGGAAAATATTTTAATATATCATGACATTTTATGACTTCTCTACAAAATGCAATAGATACGTGAGAATTAAAAATATATTTTAATATTTCACTTTCGTTTATAATTTAAATAGCTCTCAGTCACTAAGTAGAGTCAGTAATTTATACGAATTTGATTATAATCTTTAACTTTATCATTTTAAAATATGTTAAAATTTAACTACTTATTATTGCGCCATTATGTCGCAGTGGAACAACGTCTGACTGTAAATGCGATGGTTGTGTGTTCGGGAAAATTAATTATCTTTATGTCTTCACTCTGGTAAGCATAGCGCGACGTTGAGTTTCGGCACTCAACCTACATTTTCTTGAAAATTTAATGAGAAGTGGGGAACGGAGTGTCTTAACACTGTGTTTCCTTTATCTTTACTACCCTGCGATTTATAAAAAAGTGTTGGTTTGTTTTTATATTTATACGAAAAAAACATTTCATACACAATATACAGAAATATTTGTTTTAGCCTTGCTTTTTTTATTCGTAGTTTTAAAATAATATATATTTTACAGTTGTAAAATTCTTATGATATTAAAAATATATAAATAGTGTAAATATATATATAGTTAGTAATATTATTGCAATATTTGTGCTTATTAAAAATGTACATATATATAAAGCACGCATAAAAAGAATATAAAGGACGTCTCAGGTATTTTAATTAGAAGAACATACGTACTTAGTAACTAATGGACATTTATAAAACTATAATTTTCCACGCCGTTGCATCCTAATCTAATATGCGTATTAATAATTTAATATTTAAATCAATATCCAGATATCCTGATTAAGTAAACACGCGTAACGTACATCTGTTGATTATAAATAAATAACATTATAACATATTAACATTTGATTTTTTTAATATTAACAATTGTCGTGGCACAGGGGCACAAAGTGTGTAAACGCGACTGGTTGTGGGTTCGATCCTCAGTCGAGGAAGTAAAATATTTATTTAAATTTATATTTTCATTTCTTCGCTATGGTGTCGAGCCAAAGCGGGGTTCCGTACCTGTTGGAGAAAAAGGGAACCCTTATAAGATCACTCTGTTGTCCGTCCGTCCGTCCGTCTGTCTGTCTGTCAAGAGCACTTATCTCAGGAACGCTTGGAGACATCGAGTTCAAATTTAAACCATATACTTAAATCTATGGTCCCTGGATTTCACGATATCACGTATTTTGAACCTTAATTTGTAAAGGAAATTTAAAAACTTAAGAACTTAAGAACGCGTTATATAAGTACCTACAAAGAGTTTTGTTTATGTCGGTTTAATATATTAGGAAACTATTACGTAATAGGTTTAAGACCGTTCTTTGATAGATATCTTTTAAATATGCCTATATATACTCGCGTATGTGATACGCGATAAGGAAGTCTTAGTGCTTGTGCATCTAATTATTTAACTGCATAACGCTGTAGATGGAGATTCATTAAACAAATATTTTAATAATATAAAGATGTAATCTATTATTATTATTTAATGCCTTTAATAAAATCTTGGCTACTCAACAGGCACTATCACGAGTTGAGACGGAAAGCGGTGGATGGAGTTTTTTGACACTAGGTTTTATCTGCCTACCTTGCTAAGATCTTAGGCTTAGTAAGAAAAAGAAGAAAAAGATAGAGATCAACATTTAAAGATTTATTAATAAATCAACTAATACTTAGTAGTAGGTAGAGTATGTACCAGATTAATAAATATCATATTTATCACTGTTTTATTTTAAACATCTGAATACTTAAAAATGATCAGAGATATCAATATAAGATAAGACGTAATAATTTTAATAGTCAGTATAAATTAAAATATTTTAACAATTATGTTGGTGCTATGTATTCATAAAAATCTCGTTAATGATGGAAAGCACGATGATATATATATATATATATATACTAGTGGACCCGGACGCGGCTTCGCCCGCTTAAACTTTACGAATGCTTATAGATATATTTACAAAATTGTTTGTGAAAATATGTAACTAATTTAAATAAAAAAAAATATAAGTAAACGTAACCATACTAAAATATTAATAAAAAAACTAAACAAAACCAGCTACATTATTAATAATTTTATCTCTTTCTGTCTTTCTATTTCCCCGAGCTAATATCCAGAATAACTGAATTGATTTTTATTGGACTTTCAGTGATCGATTTTACTGATTTACCCGGGAAAAATCTTTTTACTCGTTTTCCTTGCGCGCGTACATAGATACTATATGAAATAACTAAAGTCCTTTCTACATTAAATATGA
>DWQW01005826.1:0-17197 GCA_018249695.1 Heliconius erato demophoon
GAGCTAAGGCGCTAAGAGGCGCGACCCGCTCGATAATTAGATGTAATCAGATATTTTCCGTAAACGCCTCGTCGACCCTCGCTATGCACTCCCTTTTAATGAAACTGCCTTACTATGGATCTTTTATACATCTCACTTTATAGTCACGAGTGGTTTTGTTAGTTTTATTTATTTGTAAATCAGAAGCAAAATAATTAATATATGCATCTGCGTTCTATAAAGATAATGAAAATAATTCTCATACACTTCCATATTTTGGCTGGAAGAGATATCTTTTAGAGTTATACCTGCCATTTTAAACTATCTATAGGCACATTTTATATATATATATATATATATATATATATATATATATATATATATATATATATTTATGTGTAATACAGCGTTTCCGCCGAATTTTTCGATGCATTGCTTGTTGAGTGACAAAACATAACGCCGGGTTTCCGTGTTTTTTTTAATGTCAGAGCGAGAAGAATATAAAAAATAGTGGGAATCGAATCCAGAACCGTCGCCTTACACTCACATTATATAATTTAATTTTAATTTCAAAAGCTTCTTATAGTACGAACAGGTCTCATGGTATCCCGCTAACCAGACGTCGGCGCGCGGCGGTCCCTGAACGCCCCCACCCAAATGTCGCCTCGACTTCGTCTTACACACGTTTATCTTTTTAATTGCGCCTCCAGCCTCCCTCTTGTTACTCGCTTGTTAGATTTATCGAGATCCCTTTTGAGTTCTTTTATTTTTACACTAAAATTGACATTTAGAAGTACTTTAGGTGATTATGCTTTGATATTTCCTAATTTATTTGTATTAATTAAAAATGTATTAAACTAAGACATTTTTCTTTTTTTTTCAGTTTTACGCTGTATCCTGCACACAGCAGGGTGGGCAGAGGGAACCTTGTGAAGACACTCCGTTCCTCAACTAAACTCTCTCTCCCAACTCACTCCTCTCAACGCCGCGCTTTGCCTCGACACCAGAGCGAAGAAATGAAACTATAAATTTAAGTAAATATTTCATCTCCTCGAGTAATGACCGAACACAACCACAACCAGTCGGTTTTACAGTCACTCTTTGTGCCGTTGCGCCACGACTGGTCTTAAGACATTACTGTATACTACTTATATCATTAATAGTCATCGATTATGCGCTGCGTTGCGATATTGCGTTGAGTTCTGCCACTCAACACGCAATGCCTCCAGAATTCGGCAAAAAGTGGAGAACGGAGTGTCTTAACACTAGGTTCCCACTGCCTACCCTGCAGTGTGCGGGATACAGCGTGAAGCTGATTTGATTATAAGCAATGACGTGATGTGAAAAATATTAGTTATTACTAGTTTCGCTTTGTATTACTTACTGAATATATAAATTGTAATGTTATATTTGAACAATACTTTCCACTTTGATGCAAAAATGACTAAACGGATTTAGACGACACATTACATCGACTTACAATTATTTAAGCAAATTATAAAGAACTAGCGACCCACGCACGGCTTTTCTTCAGATTATTCATTTTTTTACATAAATTGAATCCTATGCGTTATTCTGCTGTCTAGGCTATATTATTGTAAAGTTTCATCTACTTCGATAGTTTTTGCGTGAAAGTGAAACAATGAACCTTTCTCACAAACTTTCACATTTAAAATATTAGTAGGATAAGTAGTATAGGATGTCTCTTCCTATAATAACAATATGAAATTTGAAATATAGGTTTCCCTTAACAAACGACTAACGATATCAGTATGTAATAAATAAATCAAATAAATAAAACACCTTCACGCTGTATCCCGCACACAGCAGGGTAGGCAGAGGGAACCTAGTGTTAAGACACTCCGTTTCCCACTTTCTTGCCGAATTCTGAAGGCATTGCGTGTTGAGTGGCAGAACTTAACGCCGCGCTGAATCTCGACACCAGAGCGAACAAATGAAAATATAAATTTAAGTAAATATTTCATCTCCTCGAGTGTGGATCGAACCCACAACCAGTCGATTTACAGTCACACTTTGTGCCGCTGCGCCACGACTGACCACGATCAGTATGTAATGACATCGTAACTGTGCACTACAGTACATGTATCTAATAGCCGTTATAGTTATATAAGCGTGGGCGGCGGCGGCGGCGGGCGCACCCCTGCTTTGTTTTTCATTAGAATCCGCTTTCATCCCGTCACGGCCACTTGCCAATTTCGCCGTGTTAATTTCAAAACAGTTTCGCTTAAATTATGTCGTGTATGATTAATATAAGTATATAATTTAGATCTTATATTATGGGTATTTATATATATTTGCTTGTTTGTTTTGCTTGTAGTTTAACGCTGTATCCCGCTTGTAGCAAAGCGAAGAGGACGAAGCCAAATGTTCGAGATATTGGGTGTCGAATTGTGGAACTCAACGCTGCGCTTTATCTTGTAACATATAAATATATGAAAACAATTAATTCCTCCTGATAGGCATAAAACTCACAAACCTCTCTTTTATCGCCAAACGATAGCTTTTACGAAGCAAGTAGAAAAACTTAATAATTTGTGTGTGAAAATAAATTTAAATTTATCATATTGACCATCGCTGCTCCACGACGGCCTTAATTTATTGCAATAATTTTTATTAAAAAAATATATACTTTTACAGATGATGGAGCATTTAGGTAATACAAATACCAGTATGTATATACATTTCGCATACTCTGTGGTTTTAATATTCTGAAACCTTCTTTTGACATCCAGAATGTTTCCTCTATAGTTCATATTCTATCAAATTTTTTATCAAAATCATAATGTTTTTTAAAATAATATCACAAGTGTTTATAAGAATGAACACCTCATCCACAAATTTGGACAAAAATATGAAAAATAAAAAGTAAACATGAATCCAAATTGAATACTACTAAAAATTCAATTTTTCAATAATATTCTTCTGAATAATAAATAACAAGAAAAAATACAGAATATGTAGACGTAATAATCGCAATATAATGAATACGTACAAAATTGTTCGTAACTTGGAAGATGCTATAAGCGAGCATGATTTAAAAGAATCAAATACAGATGTGTCAGGTATATAAAATACTTACAAAATATATAATATGTAAGTGACAGACTTGACTGTAAACGATGGTCGTGGGTTCAATTCTTTCTTGAGGGATAAAACAGACAAAGCGTGGCGTTAAGTTCCGCCATTGGTTTGGGTGGGTTTCTTCAACTTACGGTTAATATTTACGGTTTCTTCGGAAATAGTAAAAACTCTCTCCTTTAAAGAATGATATTTTATAAATTTAAAAAGAAATTTCTTCTAGATGACAAAAATAATGAATATAAACATATGAACTGGAATGAATTCCATCGTTTAGATGTCATTCACTCGTTTTTGGATGAACTCGAATTTAACTATCCATCAATATGTACAGTTGGTGTTATTGGATCTTCTCTAGAAGGGCGAGATTTAAAGGTTTATATTACAAAACACATACATAATTATATTAAGTTAAACTAAATTTAGTTATGGTATATATCTTTGTAGAATTGGGGATTGTATTATTTGATCTAATATTTGACTTAAATACAAAGAACCCTTCTTGGGATTGTTTCTTAGAACTACTCTTAAAGCTCACAATATTATATAAGCAAATAACATTATAAGATATATCTATTAAAATACTATTTAAACAATATTAGTCATGAAAATATGCAGTAAATTTTTATTCTACTAAAAATTTTGTCTAATTACGTGGGCACAATGGCGTAGATTCTATTTCTTTTTTTATGTTTATTTGAAAAATTCCTTATTGAAGTAATATACCTAATTCTTATACTATTTTAATTGTCCCACCCCGATAGTAATCAAGCAGTTTACCTAAAACACATTTTTTATGTAAAGTTCAAAGAACTGATGAACTGATCAGCTATCGTAATTTTTCAAAAACATCAATATAGCAGCCATCTGTCACACATTAGTTAATATGTACATACATTTAAACTTATCTAAATGTATATATATCCATATATAATTTTATTCGCTATTATTGTTTTTTCTCCATTTCTTGGTTAATCAGAAAATGTTCCAGATAATTTATCTATATATAATAAAATATATATTAAAAATCTTACTGATCACTGCCTGTATGTGGAAAATATATGAGATATTGTAATATTAAAATCAAATCAAGAATATTCATGAATAGAAATATAATAGGAACCAATAGAAAATAATGTTTAAAATTTTTATCTGTGAAATTTTTATTTTTATCTGTGTGTATATTTTTGCACACTAATTTCAGAAAAGTATTACCTAATTTAAACTTTACTATTGTAATTTGTTAAGCTTCCTATAAAATAACGGTTTGTTTATTTGACTCAATTTATAAAACTTAATAAAAACATTGAGGCCAGTCGTGGCGCAGTGGCACGAAGTGTGACTGTAGAACCGACTGGTTGTGGGTTCGATCCCCACTCAAGGAGATAAAATATTTACTTAAATTTATATTTTCATTTCTTCGCTCTGGGGTCGAGGCTAAGCGCAGCGTTGAGTTCTGCCACTCAACACGCAATGCTTCCAGAATTCGGCAGAAAATGGGGAACGGAGTGTCTTAATACTATGTTTCCTCTGCCTACACTGCTGTGTGCGGGATTCAGCATGAAGCTGTTTTTTTTTAATCATCAATTTACTTTCCCACGCAGACGTAACCGCAGTCACAGCTAGTTTTCTTATAAAAACCTCAACACTATAACTTAGCATGACTTCCCTTCTTCTACAGGTACTCAAGGTCTCAAACAGCAACGCCAACAATCCCGCAGTGTGGATGGACGCGGGGATCCACGCGCGAGAGTGGATCGCGCCCGCCGTAGCCACGTACATACTGGACCACATTGTGCGGAACTTCGACACGTTGCCAGCTAGTATCACTAACAAAGATTGGTGAGGATTTTATAGAATTATATATGGAATTAGCTATAAATAAATCATGTTAATTTTTTCACTACGCGATAGTTTTTTTTTCAGAAAACGTATAAAAAATTGAACGTAACAAATTTTGAACCCGCACCAGTGAAAAACCATCCAAGCATTCTGATCACAAAGCCTTACATACATTCTCGTCAACTAATTTATGTCGTTAGCGTCTAGTTAGCGTAAATGTGAAATGACACTTTAAAAATGTATCAAAATCCCATTCCTAGGAAAGGTTGGCTTTTGTTTGTCTACCCTAATATCTCTGACACGGAAAAAAGGTGAAAAATGGAATGTTAACTTACTGCTGTTTCCACCAAGCAAGAGTAGATAAAAAAGATCCACGTGTACGTATCCATAAAAAAGATCCTCTCATCATTTATCATGGCCTACAGAATTACCATCGCCTATATGGCAAAATAAGCAAGTAGGTTTGAAAGAAGTATCCAATCTAGCCTATCCTGCTGTGTGCGGGTACAGCGTGAAGCTGATTTAGATTTTTTTTTATCTTTTCGATCCAACAACAACCTATCAATATATATTTTCTGAATTTGACTATTTACATACCTATCTATAGAGGCCAGTCGTGGCGCAGGGGTACAAAGTGTAACTGTAAAATATCGACAGGTTGTGGGTTCGATCCCCACTCGAGAAAAGAAATATTTATTTACAATTATATTTTCATTTCTTCGCTCTGGTGTTGAGGCAAAGTGCGGCGTTGAGTCCTGCCACTTAACACGCAATGCCTCCAGAACTCGGCAGAAAATTGGGAACGGAGTGTCTTAACACTAGGTTCCCTCTGCCAATCCCGCTGTGTGCAGGATAGCGTGAAGCTGATATCTATCTATCTATCTATTTAATCATTTATTTCAATTATTCAGATAAGTTGAGCTCACATAATATTAATCTGTTCGTGTAATTACAATATTTCAATTTGCAGGTATTTCCACCCGGTCGTTAATCCCGACGGCTATGAATATTCACATACCGTTGACCGTATGTGGCGCAAAAATAGAGCCTGGTACGGTGGGCGGTGTGTTGGTGTGGACTTGAACAGGAACTTTAGGTATTATGTATATAAATGATAATCTGATTAAAAATAAATCAAATCAATCAGCTTCACGCTGTATCCCGCACACTGCAGGGTAGGCAGAGGGAACCTAGTGTAAGACACTCCGTTCCCCACTTTCTACCGAATTCTAGAGGCGTGTTGAGTGGCAGAACTCAACACCGCGCTGTTACTCGACACCAGAGCGAAGAAATGGAAATATAAATTTAAGTAAATTTTTCATCTCCTCGAGTAGGGATCAAACCCACAACCAGTCGGTTTTACAGTCACACCTCGTGCCACTGCGCCACGACTGGCCTCAAGGTAATAATCTGATAATAATAATAATAATCTTAGTAAATAATAATAATATTATAATATTTAATGATTTTTTAAAAAAAACGCCCTCTGTTTTAAAATGTTTAAACTGATTTTTTTATGAACTATTTAAAACCTCAACGGTACCTTACGTAATGGAACATTGCATCTGATTGTAAATGCGACGGTTGTGAGTTCCATCCCCACTCGGGGGTTAAGTTATGTTTTCTTTCTCACATTCGACGCTGTAGGTAAAAACAAACGGTAAAAAAGTCTAAACGGGGAATAAATATGTAATTTTTACAAACTTATGGCTAATTAATCTCTAAATGCCTCATGTACTCAATGAAAAGCTACTTTACGATACAATATTTACAGATAGCTTATTCAAAACTAAAAAGTAATGACTTCTAGTAGATAACAAAATAAATCAGCTTCACGTTGTATCCCGCACACAGCAGGGTAGGCAGAGGGAACCTAGTGTTAAGTCACTCCCGTTCCCCACTTTCTGCCGAATTCTGGAGGCATTGTGTGTTGAGTGGCAGAACTCGACGCCGCGCTTAGCCTCGACACCAGAGCTAAGGAATGGAAATATAAATTTAAGTAAATATTTCATCTCCTTGAGTGGGGATCGAACCCACAACCAGTCGGTTTTACAGTCACACCTCGTGCCACAGCGCCACGACTAGCCTCATAATAATAAAAATTTTGAATAATTATTTTATCAGAACTGATTAGTAGAAATTCAGTTTTAAATGTTAACCTTAATGCTAATTTCTCATTTCAGCTTTGGCTGGGGAGGTAAAGGTTCATCAGACAACCCAACAAATGCTTTCTATAGAGGTCCCAAACCATTTTCTGAGCCCGAATCGTGCGCTATGCGGGTGCGTTTCATAATATTCTAAACAATTATGACTTAAAGCAAAATCATAAAATTGAGGTCAGTCGCGGCACAAGCTTGTGACTATAAACGCGATAGGTTATGGGTTCGATTACCACATGAAGAAATGAAATATTTAATGGTGTCGAGGTGAAGTGCGGCGTAGAGTTTCGCCACTCAATACTCAATGTCTCCAGAATTCGGCGGAAATGGCGAGCGAAATGTCTTAACTTAAATTCCCTGCTTTATGTGAGATACAGCGCGTAAACAAATTATGAAACTACTTTTTTAAAAACTCATTGCAGTTTCTCATGTACTACCTGTTTAATTGTGTATGTATAACAATTTTGAAATATTTAACATTTATATATAAATGTTAAATATTTCGAAATTGTTTTGAAATATTTAACATTTATATATAAATGTTAAATATTTCGAAATTGTTTTCTTTTAATTTGTGTTTGTATAATGTTTTAAAAAAATATACATGTAAAAAAGTTCTCGTATCCGATTGGATTTATAGATTTAACTAACTTTCTATGAAAATTCAAGTAAGTTAAACATTCTTATAAGCTATTGTTTAAGTAAATCGCTTAGCTCAATAAAAAATTGTACATATATTTACATATATATATAACTAATATAATCCAAAAAAAAATCAATTTCCACAAAGTAAAAATTTCGGTCAAAATAAAAGCTAAAACACCTCTCTCTTTATATCTAGACTATTGGACTATACCTTTTTACTGTACAATATAAGCAAATAATATATACAATTACATATATTTTTTATTTAATATCTTCATTTCTTGACTCTGGCACCAAGGCAAAAGCGCGACGTCGAGTTCCGCCACTCAACATGCAAAGCTCCGAATAAATCTTCGGAAAATGGAAAACCGGGTGTCTTAACACTAGGTACCATCTGCCTGCTGTATGCGGGATACAGCGTGAAGCTGATTACATAAATAATAAACAAACGTAAACATAAAAAAAAATTATGTATTAACACACCTGGTATGTAAATCCAGCGTCATTTAGCTGTAATGTGCCGTTGATACCGGAATCGTGTCATCGGCGTTGGACGCAGAGATTAAACGGCAAACAGGTTTTAGTCGTAAATCAATTCCAGTGCGACAGTTTTATATCATTCTGTTGCATTTAATTAATGTACCAAGTTGCAATTGTTCACGTTTTACGTTCTACGCTCCTACTCATTATAATGTTTCGTATGAACGCGCGTGTGACGGCGGGATTGGGTATAGTGTTCGAGTAAATAAAATTATTGGGGCCACTCGGGACTGGTTGTGGATTCGATGCCCATTTGATTAAATGAAAAATCAGATTCACGCTGTATCCCGCACAAAGCAGGGTAGGCAGAGGGGACATAGTGTTAAGAAACTCCGTTCCTCACTTTCTGCCGAATTCTGGAGGCATTGCGTGTTGAATGGCAGAACTCAACGCCGCGCTTAGCCTCGACACCAGAGCGAATAAATGGAAATATAAATTTAAGTAAATATTTCATCACCTCGAGTGGGATCGAACCCACAACCAGTCGGTTTTACAGTCACACTTCGTGCCGCTGCGCCACGACTGGCCTCATATATTTCATATTTTCAATTCTTCGCTTTGGTGTCGAGGCAACACACAATGCCTCCAAAAGTCGGAGTGTCTTAACACTAACTTCCCTCTAGCTACCTTGCTGTGCGCAGGATACCGCGTGAAGCTTAAATAAAATGAAGAATAATTTAAATTTTATATAGGTACTCGGACAGTACCTATACTTACGGTACAAATTGCTGAGTAATGAAACGGTCAACGAAATGCAATATAAGATACGTGACTGAAATGATTTTTTTTTAATATTTTATCGCTCAGAAATATAAGATAAATAAATATTGTTGCAGCGACGTTGAGCTCCGACACTCAGCACGCAATGCCTCCAGAATTCGGCGAAAAGTGGGGAACGGAGTGTCTTAACACTAGGTTCCCTCTGCCTACCCTGCTGTGTGCGGGATACAGCGTGAAGCTGTTTTGATTTAAATATTGTTTAATTAGACCATCAACCAGTGTGAGACTTTAGGAAATAACACTTGCCCCACATTTTTTGAGGCTAGCACAGCTACTCTAACTATACCGAGAAATTTTTAATAATTGAACGGTTTTGCATTCCTGGGTAGTTATCGAACTCAGAACCATCGCAGATACAGCCATATCAGAAATTTCTTTTTTAATTTTTCTATTCCTAAAAGATCAATGAGTTATATGTTTTTAGGATATCCTATTTTCCGAGATTCCCTTCAAAGTGTACATCACTCTGCATAGTTTCGGACAAATCATTTTATTTCCCTTCGCGTATAGAGATGAGCTATGTCCTGATTATGTACGTTTACTGGAAGGATCTACTGTAATGTCGAAGGTTAAAATTATTTTATTTTACTTTAATAAATAAATATTTATTAGAAAAATTCTAAACGTCTGGGTGCAAAAGGTTCCCAGGTTCACTCTGCCTATCCTGCTATGTGCGGGATACAGCATTAAGCTATCAAAACATGATATTTTTATTAATTAATGTTGTTACAATTTGCGTCAATTATTAACATAATTAATAATGTAAATAAAATTTAAAAATTAAAGGCCGGTTATGGCGCAGGGGCACAAATTGTGACAGTCAAATCGACTGGTTGTGGGTTCGATCCGCACTTGAGGAGGTGAAATATTTATTTACATTTATATTTTGATTTCTTTGCTCTGGTATCAAGGCAAAGCGCGGCGTTGAGTTCCGCCACTCTGCACGCAATGCCTCCAGAATTCGGCAGAAAGGGGGGAACGGAGTGTCTTAACACTAGATTCCCTCTGCCTACCCAGCTGTGTGCGGGATAGAACGTGAAGCTGATTAAATTTAAAAATATATCTTCTCCGCTTGTTAACCACAGGCTATTTACGACACCAGCGGCAAAACGTATAAAGTGGGTATTTCAAGAGACGTCATGTACAGGGCTGCCGGCACCAGCAACGACTTCAGCTATGGGAAAGCTGGTATACCATTCTGCTATCTAATCGAGCTAAGAAGTAAACAGCACAAGTTTAAATTGCCAGAAGATGAAATAGAAGAAACTGGAGTCGAAATATTGAATGCTGTTAAAGCATTGATGGAGTTTGTTGATAAATGTGATAGAGTAGAGTAAGTATAGCCACTCGTCTTTATAATGATAGAATTTTCAATTTACACTTGCCTACATAGTAAAATATCGCCCGCAACTCTGTTTTCGTTGAGTTTAGGATGCAAAATGTAAAATCTAATTTTTGCCTGTTCCCGTAACAATTTCGTTTCACGCTACATTCCGCACTCTGGGTAGGCAGAGGGAATCTAGGAACCTAGTGTTAAGATATTCCCCACTTTCCACCGAATTCTCATTGCGAGTAGACTGGTGGAACTCAACGCCGCGCTCTGCCAATTTACCTGAGCCGAGAGCAGAAAAAATATTAAATATTTCATTTCCTTGAGTGGGAATTGAACTCATAACCTGTCGTGTTTACATTCATGTATGTACGCTTGTGCTCCGGCACCACGAATATTTATTCATATTTTAGTTTTTAAAAATATTGTTGATACTTACATTGTAAAGGACGTATAAATAAAAAAATAGAATAAAAAAGTTTGTTACAAAAAAAATAACTTAATTTAATGATTAAATATTTACTAAGATTTTTTCATTACAAATAATAAATATACATAATATATTTGAAATAATTAATTTATCTTAGGCTTATCATTATTTTACTCGTGCCATTATGTTGAAATAACAATTTAAATACAAATAGCAATAATATAATAGCGTTTAAAAAGTATTTACGTCACTGTCACAATATCATTCTTAGTTTAATGCAACATTTTCAAAATTTTTCGTGTTTGTAAAATATAGAAAAAAAATATATATATTTTGTTATAATTATATAATATATTTACAAAATAAAATCAAAGTGGCAACCATATACCAGAAATCCCAAGTATGGGAAATTAGGTTTACTAATGACGGACAAAGATATTTTATTAAATCGTTAGATACTGTTGGAGGTAAGTTTTCGGTCTAAACATAGCACAAAAATATTATTTATATTACGATATTTTTTTATTAATTTCACAGTGTATCCCGCATGTAGCAGGGTAGGCAGCGGGGGTCTAGTGCTAAGACTCTCCCATTCTCACTTACTGCCGAATTCTGAAAGTATTGAGTATTGAGTGCCGGAACTCTACGCTGCTCTTTGCCTCGTTAGTAGGGCTACGAAATGAAATATTTAATATTTCAACAAATGAAATATTGGGAATCGAACCCACAACCTGTCACGTGTATTGATAAAAAAGTATATTATTCTGTTTTTTTTGTTGATCTACTAAGATTTCTAGAAATTAAGCTCATTTCTACTTAGATATTTCTCCAAACATTGTCTCTTAGAGATTGGTGCTTTATGTTTATTTAAACAAAATATATACTTACATTTCTTTACGTAAGTTTTATGCGCACCTAAAAAATACTGTTAATCAATCAATAACACTGGTTCCCAATCCGTGGTCCGCAGAAGCCTAAATATGGTCCGCGAACGATTTTAATTTTATGACTGGAGATGGTGAGGCGAAGTTTTCGTTTGATTATCACGGTTAATTTTTATTATACCTACATGCATAGTGGTCCCTGTTACCAAGATTGATATAAAAGTAATCCTTGATGAAGAAAAGGTTGGGAACACCTGATCACCTGAATAGCCAAAACCAAAAATAATGCTTAATGAAATTAAGCATTATTTTTACTTATTATTTTGTTAAACAATAATATATAATAATTTCAATATTCTCTCATACATACATAGCAATTAACATCTGGAAAGAAGGGCGCAGCACGATGGACATCATGGTGGAGGGCCCCAGGTCCGTGCAGCTGGCGGACATGCTGCACGAGAGAGAAATACCGTACGCCGTCGCCATAGCAGATATTGGCGTCATATTAGATAAGCAACAAGGAAATTCGATCAATACAGCCAAATCTTACGATAATACTGGTAAGTAAAATAATTTAATTTCTTTAATATATATAAGACTCTCCGCTCTATGCTTTCCGACCAATTTTCGAGATATCATTTGTTTCCTGGCATTCAACGCTACGAGAAAATGAAAATAATTTAAATATTATTATTGTGGCGCAGTGGCACAAGCGTATGACAGTAAGTGCGGTGATTGTGGATTCGATTCCCACTCGGCTATATGAATTTTTATTTATTAATATTTTAATTTCTTCGTTCTGGTAACAATGCAATTGAGCTGAATTTATTTCCGCCAAACACGCAAGGCCCTCTGCCTACCGTGTTATATATGCGGGATACAGTGTGAAGCTTTAAAAAAAAATAGAACAATATATTAATCTCCGAGTCGACCATTGCTTTTATAACGAGAGTTTACCAATAACTAAATGACTATTATCGATAAGTTTTCAATAATAAATCAACACTTTCTAGAATCAATCACTTAATCGAATACCGTTTTAATCGATTACCAATCTGCTAATTGTTAGCAAATCGACACTTATATACTCGTATGTTTAATAATGATCTCAATTACGTAATCATCGATTATAATAATCGAATAATAATTGCTTATAAATAAAATACATATAAATATCGATTTTTGTTATCAATATTTGATTATTCTCTTCCGTTTGCGGTCGCAGTCGCTATGGATTGGAAAAGTTACCACCGTCTCGGGGTAATATACGCCTTCATGGACGACTTGGCGGCGCAGTACCCGTATTTATGTACAGTTAGTGCTATTGGCAAGTCGGTGGAAGGAAGAGATTTACGGGTAACTATTCATACTAGGAGTATGTATTGCTTGATGTGATTGTTTATTGTTATTGTGGAGGCTAGTTTTGCTTGGTTTTGGATTTGTTTATTTTATTTTATTTTTGTATATGTGAAGTGAATTAATTATTATTTCTATAATATTCTTTGGAAAGAATATAATATAAGAATAAATAACGTTACTCGCACCTGGATTGGTTCGTGTGGGTTCGAGTCCCGGCTTTTCTAAATAAGTATTTTTCTTTCCCAAGTGTGGAATAACACTTTGAAAATGATAAAATATAATATTATTATTATTATATAGAAAATATAATTTTTGTACCGCTTTTGTACCTTTTTGCGTTTAAGCTAGTTCAATTTCTAGTTCAGCCAGCTAATAATTTTCAAAAATATATGCAAATAATTTTCAAAACCGTTTGTGTATTGTATTTTTTGTACTTATTACCAATATGTTTAAGTGGTCAAAATCAATAACAATGGGTTTTTTGCTTGTATTTTTTGTACAAAAATATCTAATATTAAAATATTCATTTAATGATAGGCAGCACAAATTTGTCAATAAAACTCTCCCAATTATGATTTTTGGTACATGTAGACTTTAGGTTTTATTACATACAAAACGCTATGGTTTTCTTTTATAGGACCTAAAAAATTCATAGAAACCAAAAAATACACGTTATCAAGCAGGATTTGAATTAACCTACTACTTCATAAATATAATCCGTTTTTTTAAATACATTTTTCTCTTTAGGTTCTGAAGATATCCAACGGCAACGCCGGTAACCCCGGAGTATGGATAGACGCGGCAATTCACCCGCGAGAATGGATCAGTACGGCGGTGGTCACGTATTTGGCGAACCACATTGTTACAACATTTCATGAACAACCTGACTGCGTGACTAATAAAGATTGGTAAAGAAAAAAAATCTAATACTTTTTATATTTTTTATTTCGTTACTTTTTTCCATTTTTTTTAATAAAGGAAGGAATTTTTTTGAGGATGATGAAGTATTTTAAGGGGACAAAATATCTTTACACTAGGTTCCCAGACTCCCTCTGCCTACTCTGATATAAGCGAAATAAAGCGTAAACATTCTTGCATATAAATTTTGTCATCAAAACTACTTTTCTTGTAAATCAATGCACTTAGATAATTCGAAAGGTTGGGCAATGCTCAAAGTTTACGAAAAAACGTAATAATTACAAATAAACTGCTACTAAAATATAACATTTCTAATTTGCTTCGAAATGGTTGAGGCGACCAAATTGCTCAAAAAAAATTTTTTTATTGAATTTTTATGTATATTTTTAGGTATTTCCTACCAGTATTGAACCCAGACGGCTACGAGTACACGCACACACACGACCGCATGTGGCGCAAGAACAGGGCGCGCTATGGGGAATGTGTCGGGGTTGACCTTAATAGAAACTTTAGGTTTGACATCTTCATTTACATTACAATTTTGATATATCTTTAAAATAAAGCTGATTGAGATTTAGTCACGCTGTATACTGCACACAGCAGGGTACGCCGTGGGAACCTAGATAAGATACTTCGTTCCCCAAATGAACTGAAATCAACGCTGCGCTTTGCCTCGACACCAGAGCGAATAAAATTTAAATATTAAATATTGAATTTCTTCGAGTGGGAATCGAACCTACAACCTGTGGCGTTTACAGTCACGTTTTATACCCCTGCGCCACAACTGGCATCATGGCGTGATTGGTTACTTTCTCAATAGGGAAACTTTACATATGTTAACTGTATACTGTACCTATATACAAATCTAAATGAAGTTACGTTCAGAACCGACGTGTACAGAATCATGTCAACTATATTCTGAGTTGTCGATCGTTAAGATAGTAAAAAGAAATATTTTATGATTTCAGCTACGGCTGGGGTGAGAAAGGTGAAGAAGGCTCGTCCGAGGATCCGGGTAACATATTCTTTAGAGGTCCAAAACCGTTTTCTGAACCGGAAACAGCTGCTGTCAAGGTAATTTACTTATAGTTTGTTTAATTTAATTGTATTATTTGTTGCTAGCTATAGAAGAAATTTAGCTTTAAAATGTAACTTGTTTAGGTAAACCTCTTAAGCATGTTTGTTTATATAATATTTAACTGCAAATTACCCCCTTTTCTAAGTTGAGCTCGTGACATATGAATCCGTACAGACACTCCTACAAAAACAATATAATGTATATTGCATATTGCTAGCCATTTTTTCCATTCACTATGGTGTGTGCGGAATACAGCATGTCATGGTGTATTCCGCACACAGCATATCAGGTAGAGGTAACCTAGTGTTAAAACACTTCGTTCCTCGTTTACCGCCGAATTCTAAAGGCAATACGTGTTGAATGATGGATCTCAACGCCGCGTTTTGCCTCGTGCCCAGAGCGAAAAATCGAAATATCATTTCTTCGTGTGGGAATCCAACCCGCAACCTGTCGCGTTTTCAGTCGCACTTTGTGACCCTGCGCCACAAAATATAATATGCGTCAGTAAATTAAATCTTGGATTGACAAAAACATCTCAAGGTTCCCCCCAGCCTTGCTTACATTACTTTATGCGTAAGCTTCGTAAGTTAAACTTAAAAAAAAAACTAAGAATCTATTCTTTATTACAGCACGCCATTCTAGATTCAGAAACAAATTTCAAAGTGTTTCTATCGTTCCATAGTTACGGGGAAGTCATAATATTCCCTTGGGGATACACGGCGGATCCATGTCCCGACTACGTGGAGCTACTAGAAGGAGGCACTGCTATGGCGAAGGTTAGTTTTTTTTACCTTTATCTTTTATCTTGATGGCCTAAATATAATGAATTGATATTTATTACTTAACTTTTGCACACTATGAGTGGTGGAACTCAACGCCGCGCTTTTCCTAGACACTGGAACGAAAAAATGAAAATATTTTAAATATTTCATTTCCGAGAATGCGAGTCGAACCCATAGCCTGTCGCATTTACTGTCACACACTTGTGCCCTATCGGCGGTACTGATATCGTGATCATTGGTTACACGGGTATAAAGTTGTCTAATAGATTCACTATATTTATTGCCAGTCAGTCAATCGATTTATAAAATGACAAGATAAAATATACTCATTAAGGAAACGTATATTTTTTTTACGTAGCGGATTTGAACCCGTGCCTCTTTGGAAACGTTCGTAACGTATGCCTTAGAGCGCTTTGAGGATTACAAAAGAGGCGCGAGTTCAAATCCCGCTACGTTCATATTTTTATACGTTTTCTAAAAAAAATTGTCAATTTTTTTCCTAAGTGCAGAGTAAAACTTAAAAAAAAGTGAATAAAAGATAAAATATATTTATTTATTGATAACTAACTTAATTTTTATAGTATATCTCTATTCAACAGGCCATATTC
Organism: Heliconius erato demophoon; assembly: GCA_018249695.1. NCBI lineage: Eukaryota > Metazoa > Arthropoda > Insecta > Lepidoptera > Nymphalidae > Heliconius > Heliconius erato. Next base: position 16,437 of record DWQW01005826.1, read on the forward strand.
GACACTAGCGGCCACACGTACAAGGTAGGTAGCACAAAGGACCTCATGTACTTTGCGTCCGGCAACAGCACCGACTGGAGTTACGGGGTGGCCAACATCCCATACTCCTACATGGTGGAGCTTAGAGGAAAAACCCATCGATTCTTACTGCCCAAAGAAGAGATCCTGTCATCAGCTCAAGAAGTTACGAATGGAGTGTTACGATTGATGAACTTTGTAGATAAGAGGAGTTCCAGTACAGAGTCGTGTGCATGCAGCAATTTATAATATTTATTGTAATAGTAAGGAAAAATTATAAGTTTATATAATATGTGTGCTATTTTGTACTTACGCCGTTAAACAACGGAAATAATAAAGTATATTAATATATAAGTATATTTTTTACATTTGTTGAATTTCGTATATCTATATGAGAGGGCAGTCGTGAGCAAAGCAGTACAAGAGCAAAGAAATTTTCATTTCTCCGCTCTGGTGTCGCGACAAAGCGCGGTGTTAAGTTTCGCCGCACAACATGCAATGCTTCTAGAATTTAGTGTAACGATTATACCTACATTAATGATCATTTGCTATCTTTTACAATATATTTAATAAGCAATTACGATTTGCTAAATTCCATAACATGTGTTTTTAATACACTATTTCAATTTATATAAAATTAATGAAAACGCTCGTATAGCAATAAAAATATACATCGTATATTTTGTTCATTATGAACGTAAAGGCCATACGTTTCGCTGCGGTCACGAATAATATGGATGCAA
>DWQW01005827.1:0-17196 GCA_018249695.1 Heliconius erato demophoon
GTACAAATGGGGATAACGCTAGAGTGACCACGCCAGCTGAAGGCCGCACCGCGGCTCCTGTACGCACAAACCACCCTGTTACTATTAAATGATCGCACCAGCGCGTTCTTTCATACGCGATGCTTTTTAAAAAATAATAATTATGATTTTTAAATAAAAATTTAGGTTTATTGTAGTAGGCACCGATTTGACGTACTTTTGTTTTGAATATAACGAATGCCTAATGAAAATGTTGATGTACACGAAGCATCTGTTTTTAATGAAAAGCATAGCGTATGTCAGCGCCCAGTATCAATAATAATTATATATCTTTTTACTAATGAAAAAATATACCGTACAAGATTTTCTTCGTATTGAAAGTATTAAGAGACTTTCTAAAGAAGTCGCTCAATGGACATGCGAGGATAAATGTAATGAATATTCGTAAAAAGAAATGTGAATGGTAAGCATCATTGATAATGAAAATGGGGATATTATTTATTAGGGAAAAAAATTGCTTATTTACAAGTAAGTAATAGAAAATCTTGTATCAATTCAAAGAAATAGAAAATAAAAGAGAGGGACAGCAAATTTTATATGCAAAAACAAAGTATTTATTAAGTAAGTTTCTTTACTATATTTATTTTTAACAAATTATAGATTTCACAATTATTAAAAAATTGCTGCCACCTCATTTTACTGCTAAAGAAGCACATTGTAAGCAAAATTAAAGAACCTTCATGAAAAATTTAAAATAAATTGTTGCTTTTAAAAATAAATTTGAAATAACGTATACTTTTTCTAAAACATAAGAAATATTTTAAGTAACACCTATTACTAATAATTTTGTTAGTAACACTTACTTATTTAATTATTCTAACAAAATTGTTTCGAGTATTTAATTAAAATACATAAAATATGGGAGAAATGGAAATTGCTCACTAATGCTTATAAGGAAAACTGGAAAATTGAAATAAAACTATATAAAAAAATCATGCAGAAGAAAATCTCTACAAAATTATTGATTTGAGTGAAAAATTTTCTTTGTATATAAAATACACTGTTTTTAAAAGAAAAGATGAAATGAAGTACGTAATATATGAGTAGAAAAGTTTTAAATGTGTTGCCATGTTACCAAGAAGTATAGAGAATCAAATGTATAAAGCAAAAAAATGCAAAATTGCCATTGATATGTGTGCTGAATGAATTTGATAAAGATTAAAGTACCTACTACGTTAAATTACAATTCCAAACTATTACGAATAAAACCATATAATATCATACTACAGGGTGGTTGTAACATAATATTTGCACATAATATCTAACTTTATATTTTTCTATTAAAATTATTAGGTATTATTAGGTATTACTATCCTCGAGATAACTACACTTTGAATTTATCTAATAAAGAAATTTTAAGCAAAATAATAATATTTAGCTCAGGTATGTATGTCGCTTTAAAAGGAAATAATATTTTGAAATATTTTTAAATAAATACAAAACTAAGGCATTTATATTACTCACTTTGAAACAATGCTGCATAATATGTGAAGTATTAAATTGTATAACGTTGAATAAGTAACTAAAGTGTAAATATTTCTATCATCTATAAAAGGTAATCTTGGCTACCTACCAATACATTCTACGACATATCTCTAACAAAACCACTACAAACTACTCAGTTGTACTAATAAAGAGTCATAACTATATAATAAGTAACATTTAGTAGGTGGTTCTAGAACATTCCAGAAAACACTGTAAACAGACTTTACCGTGCCATGATGCGCGTAACTGGCTACCACGAACTGGGGTCTATGGGAGCTATATGGTGATCGATCATAAAACCTATGGTACTAGAGCAAATAGCTCAGTACACGTTATTACAATTAGAATAATGATAAAAATTTTGAATAAAGAGAATGGCCTCAAAGGAGAAGTATAAAAAGTTTTTTTTTTTATTTATTTTACATTTATTTGTGTATTACCTCTTAGAATCACTTACCGCTGTCGAACTCCTCATTAGTGTTCATGGCGGCCATCTTGGTGTTGGTGATATCCTTGAACGAAGCGAGAAATAAGACCACTTCTCGTTTTTCATTTTTAATTGGGACGATATCGAGTAAACACCAAAACGGAGTGCCTGTTAAAACAATAATATAAATTAAATTTATTATGTAAGCATGAACCAAAAAAGTAGGAGGATAAACAGAGAAAGCCTAGTGTTTGAATTCTGTAGGCATTGCGTGTTGAGTGGCGGAACTCAACGCCGTACTTTGCTACGACTCCAGCCAAGATATGAAAATATTAAATATTTTATTGAATGAAATCCTACTGGTCCTATTAATATTATCAACGTGGAAGTTTGAAAGGATAGATATTTGTTCCACTTTCACGCAAAAACAGAACGAATTTAGATGAACCATTACAGTAATATAGCTTAAAAATCAGAATAACAGAGGCTACAATTTATGTAAAGATTTTATACAATTTTGCTATACAATAACAATATATATTAACAATAAGTTTAAGCTGGCGAAGCCACATTTACGAAGCTAATATTTAATAAAATAATATACAAAATGATATGAAAAGGTCTCTTATATCTCGAAAATTATAACACGTGTCGTTTATTGAAACTTTGAAAATAATTTTCAAAACCTTTTACAAAAACATAAATAATTTTAACGTATAGTTCGCTTTAATTTTTTTTAATACTTTTAATGTACACGTTTAAATTATTTATGTATAAATTTCGTTTAATTTCATATTTTTGACAAATTTGAATGATATCTAACATAAGCTATTACATTCAAAAACATATATTAAATATCAATAGAGTCTACCTCTACCTACATCACCGTATATCAATATCTAGATTGATTGAGCCGACCTGAAAGCACTGTTAATGAAAAGCTTTATCTGTATACATTTTATTCGAGGTTACCTTTATATAATAGTTAGTAGTATAGTAATCATTTCTTAGAATCATAGGCGTAAAGAGGGGGAGGGGGGGGGGGGGGGGGGTTGTCAATTTCGCCGTGCCTATCTCAAAAATCATACTAAGAAAAAACTGCCTTTAAAATAAAAAAAAAAACATTTCCATGAACATATCTGTGCCAAACTAAAATCCAAATCAGGACCTTTGATAATATCTCTAGATACGCCCCCATGCTAAGAATTCTTTTACGATTTCTAATAAAATAATATTTTATATAAATTGTAAATTGTGTTCACAAAGAAAGGATGAGTCGTCTCCTCTTATTATAGTTATTTGATCAAAGTAGAGTATAATTTAATAATTCCCAATATGGGATATGTATAATAAGTATTCATTATTATTTAGGCCTACCTTATAACTTTACAAAGCAGGTGGTCCTACTATTTTTTTATAGTTAGGTAAATACGTATATTAAAATATTTTTAATCTAAATAAATGCAAGCAATGAAAAAACCACATGAAGTAATGTTTATATTTTTTTTATTTTAATATAAAAAATAATTTTTATTTATATTTTAATTACATTTGCACGTTGTATTACATTTATCAGAGTTATGGTATTAACTTTCAATTATCTTATCAGCTTCACGCTGTATCCCGCACACAGCAGGGTAAACAGAGGGAACCTAGTGTTAAGACACTCCGTTCCCCACTTTCTGCCGAGTTCTGGAGGCATTGCGTGTTGAGTGGCCGAACTCAACGCCGCGCTTAACTTCGACACCAGAGTGAAGAAATGAAATTTTTTACGTGCAATTTTTTCTTTGAGAAATTTTAATAGTTATTGTTACATACATATTCTAAGAATAAGTTAAGCAAGAATGAATTTAAAATATAAGATTTAAAAGAGATGTTTGTCCAAAAACATAACTTAAGTAAGACTAATATTAAAGCGTTTACAAGCATACTCCGACCTACTTTCAGAAATAGTTTTCATTTTTCGGTATAAATATTCTAAGTGAACAATTTTTAATTTATAGCCTTGTAGGTAAACGTATTTTATAATTTGGGATATGACAAAACCAATAAAATTGGCATAAAATTCTTTAACTTTTCTCTCTTTTAAAATATAATAATATTTATGAAGTTGGCGTATGGTAATATTTATGAGAGAAACAAAAAGTAGAATATGTTTTTTACATATATACTACATGTGTTTATTTAGTCAAAGTTTGAAATATTGTTATCAATGCACTTTTGCAATCTCATAGGTAGTTCATTGATCACCTTACTAAAAAACAATTCGGACGGGAATCAATAAAATCTTTGAAGGCGATTTGGACTGCTTGATCGGAATTAAATTTTTCCCTTGCAAGAAGTTATTCAAATGTCTAAAAATATAGTCTGTTACAGCGAGGTCATTACGGTGGATGTCTTAGATATTCCAATGGAAGCTTTTCCAATTTGGTAGCCGTTTGTTGTGCAGTGTGTGGTCTAGCGTTGTCATGAAGCTGCAACGGTGTAGAACCATGCTTACCATCATGGTTTGCAATTGCTGATAATAGACGTCTGCTGTAATCGTCTGGTCAGATTTGAGAAAACTGTAATGAACGACACTGGCACTAGTCCACCAAACGCTTACAAGTAATTTTTTTTGGGTCAATTTTCGCTTGTGGCAGAATCTGGCTGGCTCCAGCCATTGCGATTATGCGATAAATAATTCGATTTAAAAATCCTTCATTTTAGCTTTTAAATCTTCTCAATTAGCTTCAAATGGAACAGATCAGTTACCCCTCAACTGAGTGACGCAAGCAGAAAAAAAAAGAAGAACAGAAGAAAATAAACAAATGAAAGATGGTTGACGAAACACAAATACGTGTGTAAATAGCTCTATAAATTTGAATTTAGAATTTCTAATCAAAGAGGAGTATTTGTGATTATTTGGATCTAACATAATTATGTCTTTATTGAATGAAACAAAGAGACGTGTGCGTGTGAGTGATAGTAAGTGACTTGTTGTGAATGTAAGTAGTGTGCTGCAGATGATGCAGTGCTTATTGCAACATCAGAATGCAGGTTGCATTCAATAGTCATGACTATGAAAGGAAGATGGAAAAATAATGGTCTAAGTCTGAATGCGAGTAAAACAAAAGATTCTGGTATTTCAAAGACATAAAGAAAGAAAGGAACGTGGTTATTACAGAAGAAGAATGAAAAAAAGTTTCGTGCTGTGGAGATACGGTCCCATCGTAACGCAGCGTCAGCTGATTAAATAAACAATGAAGAAATACATAGAATGGAAGGTACTAGCGAGGATGTCACAGTGAATATTAAGTAGAACGAGCTCAGTTGTTTTGGACACGTTGAACGAATGAATGATGAAGGAATGGCAAAAAAGATTTATGAATCAACAGTGAGCAGTAAGAGAGGTAGTGGCAAACCTCGCTTTATTTTAGAAAACACAGTTTACTGGAGAAAGATCACATGAAAACCTCCCGGAGAGCATGTATGAAGGTTGATGACAGTTGAGGCGATAGAGGTATGCAGAGACCATAGCCTTTGGCACTCGGTTCTCTCTGAGCCTGATGTACAAAATCATGATCCGAACAGTTCTTTAAAAGGCAGTGAATGCTAGCCAGCACTATCTTGGCACACTTAAGAGCTTCATGTTATCGAAATGAAAATTTTGAGGTAGACGTGCAGCATAATGCGGTAAGGCATACGTAACAAAATCATTCGAAGTATTCTTGGAGTCCTTAACAAAGTTCCAAGAGTATTATATATTATTTATAAGTGGATAATATCTTTTATAAATTAGTAATAATAATAGTCCACTTGTTACTAATAAACTAACTCCATTCTCTCTTCTTTTCTTCATTTAATTTTCCATATTTACCATAGTTCCTTCGCATTAATCGGTGATCACTGACCATACCTGGGCAATTATTTACTTATGTTTTGTTACTAAGGGGTCAGAGATCAATCCTGATGATACATTATATTAAAATACTTTAAATTCTCTAAGACAACTATAAAATCATCTATAATAATAATATAATATACAAAATAATAATTATAATGTGTGAGGAACGGAGTGTCTTAACACTAGGTTCTCTCTGCCTTCCCTGCTGTGTGCGGAAGACAGCGGGAAGCTGATTTTTTTTTTAAATCATAATTTCATTAACATTTCTACGATGTTACATAAAAGTCCAGCCAGCTCAGTAAACGTATTGTGACAAGAGACGACTAAATAGATCGGTACTTGAAGCAATTTAATTTTGTTTAATGGTATCGTAAATCCTATATTGGTTTTGGTTTACGATTGCGGTTCGAACGACTGACTGCAAAATTTTAAAAGCAATTCCTGATGAATTTCTATATGAAAAGCTTCTTTTTTGACAAAAATATATATTAATTATGTAATTATTATTCTTTTATATTGTCATGTATTTTAGCTAGTAATATAATAATAATAAATAATAACTAAGTGAGACCAGTCGTGGCGAAGGGGCGCAAAGTGTGACTGTAAAATCAACTAGTTGTGGGGTCGATCCCCATTCGAGGTGATGAACCTCTGGTGTCGAGGCAAAGCGCCGCGTTGAGTTCTGCCACTCTACACGCAATGCCTCCAGAAATGGAGAACGTAGTGCCTCAACACTAGGTTCCCTCTGCCTATCCTGCTGTGTGTGGGATACAGCTGATGCTGATTCAATATAATTTAATTTTAATTATAGTGTAAAATAAATGTTTCTTATATTTTATTTTAAAGTTTATTTCATTAAACGGACGCCACAAATATTACATTATATAAGCGTGAAGCTGAAAAAAAAAAATAAAGTGGCTATAAATCAGTGGCAACGGATTTTATAGTATAGTTTTGTTGTTTTACTTTATTTCCTGATAGTACCTATGTATTAATATTATTATTTTAATATTTAATTAACTAAGTGGAAAGGTTATCTAACAAGGTTATATATTCCCAGGCTATATGCAAGCGGTCGCGCGGTCGTATTTAATTATCGCGCCAACCGAATAGTGCTACAGCCGTAGGCGTATGTTCCAACGTTACATCGAATCTTTAAATAGTATAAAGTCAACACATATCCCTACTCTATACTTTTTAATTGCCGATTTGTTGTTCTATTTAAATAAATGACAGTGTAGTTCAATATTAGAAAGTATTTTTTATTTATTAGAATTAGAATTATGAATCAACATATAGTTTACAATATTAAGACATTTCAATTAAAGTAGTAAATTAACCAGACCAGTCGTGGCGCAGGGGCACAAAATGTGACTGTAAAATGAACTGGTTGTGGGTTCGATCCCCACTCGAGGAGTTGAAATATTTATTAACATTTATATTTTCATTTCTTCGCTCTGGTGTCGAGGTGAAGCGCGGCGTTGAGTTCCACCACTCAACACTCCAGAACTCGGCGGAAAGTGGGGAACGGAGTGTCTTAACACTAAGTTCCCTCTGCCTACCCTGTTGTGTGTGGGAAGCGTGAAGCTGATTTAATTAAATTTAATATTAATTAGTTAGTGTAAAATAAATGAGTCTTATATTTTATTTTAAAATTTACTTCATTATACGGACGCCACGAATGTTACATTATATAAGTTTTTAACTGGCTTCGGAGGATATTATAAATTTGTTATTTGCAGCTGGAAGTTGATCGGCGACGGATTTGCAAACTTTTCCAATTTCTCTAAATTTCCCATACAAGAGAACTATTGCTGGGGTACTTTTTAATTAAATATAAATATTAGTTAGAATTGTAATTGTTTCTTTTTGTTTTATATTTTTTTAAGATTTTAATTATAGGTTATTTTGTAGCTCCGTCCTCCACCGTAGCGTTTGGCGCTCCGTTCTCTCTGACTACCCCGCAAGGGATAAAGCGTGAAGCTAAGTTAAGTTAAGTTTAATTATAGGTATATATTATAATTTTAAAAAGTTCAATTCCCTACATTGAATATAAAGAAAGAAAAAAAAATCCATCACTAATTTTAATCTATCTGTCTATTATACACCTTTCACTCAAAAACTACTGCACCGATTTTGATCTAGCTTTCGTATTATGTAGTTATTAGTCCTTTGCGAAATAAATTATAGCTTATATAGCTATAATTTATTTTGAAAGTCTAAGTACCTGCTATCAAATTTTAGCAGCCCGTTTAATCTATAAGAAATATAAAAGGTAGTTAGCATAGTGAGAAACTCCTGTTGACGTAAAAAACGTAAAGTTTGATGTGAAATCCTAGCGGCCTATTCTTTTTTTTTCGCTGGGACATGCATTTACGCAGACTGCTCATACGGAAGGCGTGCCTTACGGATGAGCGGTACTATGGGACTCACCGGTGAAACCGATCCTACACACTAAAACCCAGCGGAAACCCTCTCCACCAAAATGAGACACCGTAGGATCGCCCGCGCATACTACTACGACAAGTAAAAATAAAATAAAATCCTAGCAGGCCAGCGTTAAGTGATATGAAAATACGTTTTAAGATGAGCAGTGCAGTGGGCACTTTTCGATGATATTTGTAAATTGAAGATTTGGAACACTTAATATATAATGTATAGGGTCGTTCGGGGCAAGTTAGCGCACTTTGACCTTTGGAGGCTCACTGTGAAATATAATAACGATAATAGAAATAAACATTTTTTATTCTTTAAATCTAAATAAAAAGAAAATAAGTATGTCTGAGTTTTCTCGAAACATGAAAAAAGCTAACTTGTAGGTTGTATTCCGTACACAGCAGGGTACTTAGAGAGAGTCTAATGTTAAAGCTCTCCGTTTCACGTCTTCCGCCGAATTCTGGAGGCATTGAGTGTTGAGTGGCAGAATCCAACTAAAGTTTTATTCATAGTTTATAAAAATATTTTTTACGTTATCACAAGACACCTAGAAAAATGTAATATGATAATACGTTTATTGTAATGATTATTGATCGTGTATTGAAAATTTAATACTATATTATTGGTCTTTAAATTACGCAATATTAATATATTGAAAAAATATATATTACTTCTAAATATATCACGAGTACCTCTATATTATAATAAATAATTTAACACGAAAATAAAAATGGATACCCTAATGTTTGAATGTTTCTGCATTCTTAATGAAGCAATTTGCATGCTACGTGACTACTTGAAATATATGTATGAAAATATCTACATAGTACATACATACATACATGTATATATAGTATATAGGATAGAATCGTCTGCGCTCATTTTACGGGAGCAGCATATAGGGTCATATATTTCGAACTCATAACTAAAAAAATTATCAAGATTCCTTTCTTTCTTTTTTCATTTCACGATTTTTATTCATACTTTATTAGGTGTGACGCCGATACGAAAAAATACCAATAACGCAAACACCTACCACTACTTTCATTTTCTAAAAACATACCAGAACGATTAAGGGATATCTCTCCCTCCATCCTACGCAATTACCTATTTTCTATAATAAACCTAAACTACCTTCAACCTCACTGCCAATACCTTCGACTCGAATTCGTGAATGAGGCATGTGCCACGTTGTCGCTTCGATAGGTCATTCTTAACAAATGGCGTTTTATTTTACAACGATAATTTTATTGTTTTGTTTGAAAAAATATATTTTTAATTTTTGACACAACCTCTTTTGATTTAATTGTATTAGGCGTTCATAGAATAGTTAAACTGTGCTTTCATTTAAAGTGGTGATGACAAAAACCCTTTGGATATTGTCTTTAACTCGAGTTTCTATATAAAATTTAAAGATAATGGTGTATCGATTCTGCTGCTTTCAAGTATATTGCAAGCAGACGTTTGCATAAAAGTTTAAGCGCAAATTTAAAACAAATATTTGAAAACTTGCACCCAACTATACGAGTTTCAAGACTATGTAACAAAAAGTTGAAACTTACCATTCTTTTTGTAAAATATGAGTTCCAGTTTAAGTTCATGTTTAGAATCGAGGGCGGAGTCTATTTCGTGGCGGTGCTCCTCCCGCGTGTCTGGCCCATGCAGGAATTTACAGGCGCATCCCTTTTGCATGATGTGCGCCCGAGCCCACCCCGTCAGTTCACAGAAGCCATCAGAGCAGTACACGATGGGGTAAGATGGTACTTGTGCGTTGCCCAGAACGAAGTTGCTGTCTGGAGGAATAAGTTTATGAATTAGATATATTTTTAAAATGATCATCGTAAATGTGCTTTATTTGTTTTATATACGGGTAATTCCTTAATTGTGTAAAAAAATGTTTGCTTCCAATTACATAATTGGAAACAGAATTATATTTCAAAAACTTTTTTTTTGTTTTGCTTAAAAGGGAACATGGGGAATATTACTAAAAAAGCAAGCATCGGTTCTATTATCCTACATACGGAATCTCTATTTTTTTTGATAATCTAACAATTCTTAGAACAATTCCTACAAATATAAAACAAGTATATTAAAAGATTCGTTAGAACAGAACAGACAATGAACAAATGTATGTAGCGTACCAGCACTACATAATTTAATCCAATTATTTCGCTAAATTAATCTAAATACGGATCCCCTAAACGATATATATGCGTGTTGTTTTAACAGAATATAACGTTAAATTACCGGCTAATTGAATTCCATAACCCAATCTAGCTTTGTTCGTAGATGTTAATGTTCGAGTTACAGTTTGAGGCTTCGAGCAAGTTTAAATTGCCCTCTCACAGGCATATCAGCTGATGGAATATAACATACATACGATCCCTTTACGACATTCTATTGTTATTATTTTTGGAGCACACAATTTAAATGTATCTGTATATTAATTCAATAAGCCTCATCTAATTCTACAACCACAAACATGTGGCAAATAAAACTTAGTCACAAATAACACCTTAAATAATGCCTTTAAGTAAATTCACTTACTTGTATTTAAAATAAAAGCTGATTAAGTGCGAGTTGGATTCGCCCTCCGAGGGTTCCGTACCACTTTCAAGATTAGGTCAACGGGGATAAATGTAAGTCTGCGTATTTTTTTTGGTCGGTTTCCAGGAGGCGCGGGTTCGAGCCCCGCTACGTTCAAATTTTTATACGTTTTCTAAATAAGAATTTTTCTTTCCTAAGTGTGGAATAACACTTTAAAAATGTTAAAAAAATATTTAATAAATAGCATTCTCTCTTGCCAAACGATAATTCTTAGTAGTTATCTTTGGGTAGCGGAAATTTGTAAAAATCTCCCTACAGAGATGCTAACAACATAAATTAGTTGTAACGAACGTATAAAAATTTCGACGTAGCTCGATGAGAACGTATGGCTCAGTGGTCAGAGCGCCTGGTCGGTTTCCAGGAGGCGCGGGTTCGAGTCTTGCTACGTTCCAACTTTTGTACGTTTTCTAAATAAATATTCTGCGTATTTTGTATGAAATAAACACAAATATAACTTTGTAAATAAACACAAATATAACTTTGTAATACTTTTTTTCTATGTAATACGTATACTTATATATTTCGTAAGTTTTTTCAGATATTATTTTCTTACTCACTTCGTGCTAAATAGTAGTGCATAACTGATCCATGCAAAGTATATAGATAAATACAGAAAAACTGGACAAGCGTGTACCCAGCCCGCCCACCGAGAGTTCCGTACAAAAATTGGAGGTCCCGTGATTTTTCTGAAATTCAAGCTTAGCTTCGCCAGAGCCTTTCATCTGATACCTCACTTGAACTAGCGGCTTTTATACCAAATTTTTCCTTCCTTTTAAGGCTATTATTATCTTTTGGATTTAACCACAAATATATAGTTTTCACTTTTTTTCTGAACTAGTGCTACTTATCAATTTTGATTGAAAAAAGATCTCAGAACTGTACATTTGTGGTTAAATCATAAAAATAACTGCCTTAAACAGCAAAAACGTGTATTTCAACACTACAAAGGGAATTGAAAAAAATTAAGAGGGTATTTCTAGTTAACATAGAGTGATGAAATTTGGCAGCCAGCAGAAAAGTTTTGTTTTTTGTTGTTTTTTCTGAATTTGTACTATAGGTACTACCTACCTAAGTTCAGAAAAAAAACTGATAACTTTATATTTGTGGTTAAATCCTAAAAAAATGCCTTAAAGGGCGCAAAATTTTATATAGAAGCAGCTAATTCAAGTGATGTATCAGATAAAAGGGCTTTAGGTAAGCTAAGCCTAAATTTCAGAAACAGCTCAAGACTTTCAATTCTTACGGAACTCTAGGTGGACGAGCCCGATTCGCTCTTTTTCGGTTTTTTCGTATATTTTCTTGGAGACGTACGTCGAATTCACAATTCACAACCTTCTCATGTGCAGTTACATTTTTTTTTATGATTTTGATTTAAACCCAAAGTACCTTCATATCTGTACTTATAGTTGGCGCCGGCCTAAATTTAACCAGCTCGAAATGCAATTGCAGCACTCTTAAAAATCATTATTAGAGTCCGGTTAAAAAAATGTAAAAAAAGTTACAGCCTCTATAAGTTGAGAATAAAATTAATTTTAGTGTCAAATTAAATTTATTTCGAAGCGCCATATTTATTTTAAACTTAAACGAACAATAATTAAGTATTTTTTGAAAATCACGTTGCTTTTAAGTAACCTTTAAGAAATTATTTACGTCATATAGAGCAGCTTTCTATAATTTTCATATTTTTTTGATAAGACACTGCAGGTGACATCGTGGCCTTAACGGTAAGTAGACCGTAAAAGCTCTTAGAGAAATAGTAGTACTCCGGCTTTTAAATATTTAAACTGGATATACTTAGTATGATTTAAAACTTGATAAACTTAGTATCATTTATAAAAAAATAAATAACATTTTAAAAAGGTATCCTATGAAAACTTTAAAATCGTATAAATTTATATTTACGTAGATTATCATAGCATACAATGTAATAATCTATATGTATATAAAACTCTTCCGTTTCTATGTGACTAATAGAGTGACAAAGAACAAAACTTGGATTTAGAAAAGTGAAATTTAAGAAAAAATTAAATTAAATTAAATTTTAAATTTAATTAAATTTAATTTAATAGAAGATGATTTCTCGAAATTCCTACCAGAACGGAAAAGAGGGTTATACGGCCGGCGACTAGTTCTTATATTTCATAAAAACGCTTAATGTACTTATAGTAGTAATTTATATGATCATTATTTTATATGATCATTATTTTATATGATTCTATTATTTCTCCAAAATTTATGTATTCGCCTTCCAAGAAAACAAAAAGATCACAATGTTAATAGTTAATTAGGTAAATACATGATCTTGTTTTTTTTTCAAGCTCCGTAATGTAAATATTATTATTATTACAAAGGCAACATATAAATGGAAATATTTATAAGAAATAGATAATAATATAAATATATAACTATATTAGAGGCCAGTCGTGACGCAGGGGCATAAAGTGTGCCTGTAAATCGACTTGGTCGTGGGTTTGATCCCCACTCGAGGAGATGAAATATTTATTTATATTTTCATTTCTTCGCTCTGGTGTCGAGGGGAAAACGCGGCGTTGAGTTCCGGCACTCAACACGCAATGCCTCCAGAAATTGTCTTAACACTAGGTTCCCTCTGCCTACCCTGCTGTGCGCGGGATACAGCGTGAAGCTGAAAACTAAAAAAAAATAGAATTCACACGTTTTGTTAACATATGCGAACCTAAATATAGATTATAGATCAAAACATAATTAATATCATCAAAATCTTAAATTTCTGTTATGAAAGTTGGTGCCGCCGTGCAGAACAATATATATAGATGTGAACTAAAACTAATAGGGGCGTACACGTAGAACTGTGTGTTCGTTACGGTCGGCTGAACCATCTTCGTTTACCAAACGAAAACGACCCTTTGAGTTAAAATGCTGAAAGGACCAGAACCAGACGGCCCGCACGAGTTAGTTTTATAAGCATGAATAATACATGTCTCATAGTGCCTGGGTTAAAACAGTTAGAACATATTGTATTATAACTTGCTACTTTGATAATGTTCAGATTTTTTTTCTTTTTTTACCAATACGTTGTTCATTATTCTCGTTACATTATTCTCTTTAATGTACACGAAATAAAGTTTTTATAAATTTTGCCACAACGTAATATTCTTAAAAACTCAACAAACGGCTTCTTCTTAGATTATAATATCCCAATTGCGTCAATATATTTATTTTTATTATTTATTGTGCTTAGTTCTTGTGAATTCCAGGATTCGTACTGAATATATTCAAAATTAAAATGTATTTGATATCACATATATGCTTTGATAATATAACTACAAAAAATATAACCATGACAAGTAGATCATAATAACGTTTGGTGATATACTTAAAGATCATACCTAGATAGATGGCGGTGAAGAGAATTTAAACATATTTAAAATCGAAAAGCTGGATAGCGATACTGTAACTTATATATAAGAATATGGCTCTTTTGAAAAGATGTTCAATGTCGGATATATTTTTATTTCATAACGTAAGCAAATATATAATAGCGTTAGCTGCGCTACGGGTGGTAAAGGAAATAGTGTAGAAAGTGTCATAAAGTAGAAGCTAAAGAAGAGCTAGAGAAGCGCAACAAAAGAGATGTATTATATGTGAAATTAAAATAATATGAGATAAAAATACAGTTGTAGGTACCTATACCTACTGTTGCTATATTTCTACATAAAACAAGAAGACTTTACGTCTAGTTTGTTTATTAAAACACATTTTCATACACCTTACGTGCCTTATTTAGAGATCCCCTAAACCGCTTAAGTTCGAATCGGACTCTCCCACCAAGGTTTGGGTATACACTGGAGGTATCCTATAGGTTTTGATTACGCGATGGCAAACTTCATACAAAATATATCGAAAACGATGAATGCTCGTATTTTTTGATTGCGTCAATTCAGAAGCTTTTTTCTGTGCTCCGAAGGACCACAAGTTTAAATATTTGATATTAATTTCAGCTTGATACCTCCACGTGACTTCGAGATAAATGATGCTTGACAGACGCACAGACGGACACCGAAATGATCCTATAATCCTATAATCTTATAATCCTACCTCCAACTCTAATAATCATAAAAGAATAATATGTAACTGCGGAAAGAAGAAAAGTACTTTCTTGTTACTTTAAGAAGGCAGGTATATCCAAGAATACATTGTAAAGACTACGAGCATAGCATTTAATATTTCATATAATAACCCGTAGTATTGTATCCGATATTGAAATAGGTAGTAGTTAAATGGAAATCCAATTAGAGAATGAAACGCATTTATTTGAAACAAGCAAATACTATCGCGTAACTAGTATAAACTTACTGTTTTATTTCAGCTACACTTTGATGTTCTTAACCGCTTATATATTTTATCTTTATTGCACAATATACAAGGAATATTTATAAAATTTAAATCTACTAGAAAATGTTAGCAAAGCAAAAGTAGCAGAGTAGTGTAGGGAGGGTAACTTTTGATTACTCTTCGTTGCCTTAGCCACCCACTGTGTTTTACTCAGAACTTTCATCTCTATACTTTAGAAATGTATAGCATTTAAGCACTATTTCTTAGGTTTAAACACTGTATAAGTATATATGCAGCAAGCACTTTAATTTATGATAACGTTGCCTTGTACATATAGGTAAAACAATATGGATCAGCAAAGAGTGCCATTAAATAATTATTATAATTAAAATAATTGGAATATATTTCGCAATAACTTGCTAGGTGTATAGAGTTATATGATTAATATGAGTCTCTTGAACACACGTGTAGATTAATTTAATTATATTTATATTTGATTCTATTGTTTTATCTCCCTCTTTCACTCCTCCTCCTCCACACGAGCGATACGTTTTCATCAAGTAACATCGAAATTCTTTGTAAAAATTATTTATGTTACAAGAGCATTTTAGCATATTTGCTCTACTCAAAGTTAATTGTTTAGAATTATCATTTGGCAAGAGAGATAGTTTATTATTTTTTTTACTTAAAGTCTTATTGCACACTTTCAGAAATATTTTTTTCTTGAAACCTTTTGTTATAAAACATATCAAAATTTGAAACGTATATATTTTTTTTTATTTTACATATCTTTTTAATGTTTTTGTAAATTTGTAAGTTTAATAAAGAAATAGTAAAGTATAGCAATAAATATAATAACCGCACAGATCATAATAAATTATGGTGTTCTAAATACTATAGGTATATATATATAGAGATACATATAATATGTAATTAGTTTTAAAAGTATTTATTATTTAATACATATTTTTTTATGTTATCGTAAAAAGTTCTCCCAGAGAAAGAGAAAATTAATGAGAGCAGGTGTGTCATAACGAGAGTCCGTTCACCTTTAGCGTCCCTTTAACTGAAAGTTGAGCTTATATTCAATCTTATTTCTATACTGAATAAAAAATGAAATAATATCGTCAGTTCACCACGAAAAATATTAAAATAATTAAAGCAAAACTTACAAAAAAATATATTGTGTGTACAGCATTTTTGTAAAAATATATTTCTTTCTTTTTTTTTATTTTATAGCGCGTCTATAACTAATGCAATGAGAACCGAGGCATAGCGTGTTGAGTGGCGGAACTCAGCGCCGCGATTTGCCTCGGCACCAGAGCGAAGAAATGGAAATATAAATTTAAGTAAATATTTCATTTCCTCGAGTGAGGACCGAACCCACAACCAGTCACATTTTATGCCGCTGCGCCACGATTATAATTTTTACATATAGCTTTTTTTAATATAATGATGTATATACTTTACTAGCAGCTGCATACGCAAGTAGTTAATGAATTATTATTCTTCAATTTCAAAAATGTTTTAATCAGTCTTAAAAAATGTAAATATATTTTTAAATTTTTGCTTTTAACAAATTTTGGAAGTACGAATAACTTTTTTGTTTTCCGTCCAAAACTTTTAAATTAATTACTATAAAAGATTCTAATTAAAATTAGAAGAGCTACAAGTCCAAATTTTTTACACTCAAATTAAATGCACTTTTTCATATTAAATTAATTAAATATATAACAAATTGAAATATTATAATGAACACCCATATTTACTACAATTAAATACTCAACTGTCTTTGAACTGTTTAGCAAATATCCCGAACTAATTTTCAATTACATAACGCGAACTGGCAGCAAACTATTCGAAAATTTCATTAATTAACATTAACAAATTTAAATTTGATTAAAACCATTCTGGCAAATATTTGTTATGAGCCTGTAATATTCAAAGTAGAAAGCTTTTAACGAAACCAAAAATGTCATATGTTATATGAGAAACGAGCGTT